>LQRL01004973.1:0-10581 GCA_001703475.1 Hydroides elegans
TTTATTCATATATCCTTTTGAAAAGCCCAAGTCTTGAAGGTCTTGCAATTTTAATAAAATTTTAAAGGATTGTATTGTATTTTAAAGGATTGTATTGGTAAGAAAGATGCAATATGACTACTCAAATCTCAATTATAAATGCCGTAAGTACCGACCCCCTCTTGGCGGAACACCCCTGAATAAGGAACATTTTTCCCGGTCCCGAAGGTGTTCCCTAAACAGGGGTTTTACTGTATAAATGTTCAGCATTATGAGCATTTTTTTTTTTGGTTAGCTCATTGGATCTTACAAACAAATTGTATATCATCATTACAGAGACATAAACGTGTGGTGGGATCCAAGGTTAAGATCAGTATTCTTAGTGGCCTTTTAATAGGAGATCAACAGCAAAGAACAATTTATCTGAATAAGAAAAGATCGTTATCTTTCATAAATCGCACAAAAAAAAATACGCCAGACAAATTATTCCATATAAATAATACTATAAGAATATTGCATTCAAAATACCAATAACAGTACTGAGTAAAGGTATATGCGAAGAAAAATACTTTATAACTTGCCAAGAAATAATGTAAACATTTAGACCTATACCATAAGGTTGCCAAATTAAGAATGGAATCGACTTCATCATTACTTAGCCACATGAAAATGCACGAAAACCGAATCCATGTTAAGCAAAAGAAGAAAGTGAAGGGGTTCGGTGTCAAAGGTATTTTGGGACGGAGAAGTGAAGAAAAAGCTAACCAAACAAAAATATGATATCTATACACACAAGTTGACATACAACATGGACCATATAATCTACACATTGAACGGGAGTTCGAAAAGACACACAAGAAAAACGGGATCATATATGGCAAGTTAAACGAAACGTAAGAACAAACATAAGACACAAGAGGAGTTTCATTCAGAAATCCGGAACGTCAGAGAATAAAATGTCAAGAGGGGACTCCATGCATCGACCGTAGGGCTAATTGACTTTTGCATTTTTTAAGAGAATGCTTTGTGCTGTAGTTTACATATTTGAAAGCTGTTTGCATCTCCTCGGGATAACGATTAAAGTTAGTTAATGGACACTCAGCCCGAATCACAACATTTCTAAGGGACGAATTTTACTTGAAAGTGAGCCGAACAGAGGCCAAATCATCCAGGACAAATGCATTGGTTTTTGAGGGGCCGAAATGACTGCTAGAAGGGGCCAAATCGTCCAATAAGGGGCCATATTGGTGGGGGCCCAGTTCGCGAAGAAAGTTATATTGTTGGCTTTTGCTGAACATACATCGTGTGCATTGTTTCAAGGATACGCATCATCCAGATTCAAGCTCGCGTAAGGGGTTGTCGGATAAAAGACATTGCATTTCCCAGTGATAATATCGAAATTTATACAGCAAATTTAGAAGTAAATTACAAAATAATATACTGATTAAGAAAGTTCCTAATGGCGTTAAGAACATTCTGATCGTGTTAGATAGCCCCTATGGATCCATGAATATCGACATTTGACGTAATAAAAACAAACTATAGGCTATCAAATATATATTTTTCTATTTGAACCCCATTAATTACTGTTTGATCAGTAGAATTAAAATATTTCAGACACGATTTCGAAGCAACTTTAAAACTTAAATATAGATCTGAAACCATACGACTACTGTGTACAACAAACACACCTGCAGGTCACTCAATCTTCAGTAAATATACATGGCACCATTTTGAAGTGCTTTATCAAGAGGCATGCTCAAATATTCAGAAGACAAAATTAGAAATCTGAAAGACAGGTTGATCGGCCCTTGCAGTGATTACTTTCAATGTAACTATGCTTATAGAATTGGAGTAATAAAATCAAATTTAGGTTAGACAAGAAAAAAGTAACTAATTGACTTCTATATAAACCCCCTTCCGACGAGCCCAACCCAGGTCAAAATCACAGAAAACATGCATTTACATAAAATAGTAGTCACTATTAAACTACTACATAAATCTAAGATATATGCTCATATAGACCAAAAATGAAAATGATTTTATACGAAGTATAACGGAGGGGGGTCTGTTCACGGAAAATTTTCGCACCAAAAATGTCCGTACTAAAGACACAATAATTAAATATTCATACGAACTACAAAGTCGGAAGTGTTAACCAGAGGGGAGACTGCCCTAGAGGGGGTAATCAAGGAGAGGTGACCGCCAGGGGTAATAGAACGGGGGGGATGGGGTTTGGGGTTATACCTTGGACTCGGAATATGCTATAAATACTGACCTCGTGCGAAGAGCTGAGTTTGGATCCCTTTTGTGAGGCGCTGAGAGACGTCGCTCGGGATGAAGGGTCTCCTGACGTTTTGTCGTACAACTTCTGAAAATGAACAAAATTTTGTTGATTTATTGAAACGTAATTTATCTGGTGTATTTTTTTTATGCATGAGGTTCATTTGAGGAAATGGCTCAATTTGAATTTGATTGACACTTCTACTACCTCAGTTTTTATCTTTTATATAAATTTGTCAGTTTTCATTTTTAATTGTGCCTTTGATTATCTCGTCTAAACGAAATATGTTCTCTAAGAATCATATATTATTAATACAAACCCAATCATAACGGCTACACGACGAATGTAGAATTATGGGAATACCTTATGAAGGTTCAATATTATTAGATGTTTATTGCACGAAGGGGTCAAATTGGATGCATCGAAGCCAAAGGCTGAGTGCATCCAATTTGACCCCTGAGTGCAATAAACACCTAACAATATTGAATCTGAATATTGTATTCCCTTTATTATATGGAATAACAAATAAAATTGTTACTGAAAAACGTTTATTTTTTGCCATGTCATAGTGGGCGATAATATAATATGTTTGATAATATTGACAATCAGGGTGGATTATGAAAGGTTACGCTCATTAATCATCTAGGATAAGAAAAAAGTTTATTAAAATCAATTATTTAAACATTTATTCATGTTTAAATGGTTTTATTATGAAAACTTGATTTTAGAAATGCAATCGGAAAATAGTCCGGGTGCAATACACAGAAATATTGCATCATAGCTTTTCCTTATCATTTCTTTAAGCGATGCACCCTGACCATGTAATAAATGCATTTATTCAACTGGCATAATGCAACTATTGACAGGGTGTAGCATAAGGGTCGAAACCCTCGGTAATTTCGAGGGTAAATCAAGATTACCGAGGCAGAATTGAGGTACCCTCGAAAAATTCCCGAGGTAGAAATTGAGTTTTTCGAGGTATAATTTAGGTACCCTCGACAAATGTTCGAGGCAATTTTCAGGTACCCTCGAAAAATTACCGAGGCAGAATTCTGGCTTATGCTACACCCTGCATATAGAGCCTGAATACATTGTTTTTATAATGGTGACATTGTGACTTGATAAAAACGCGCCTATCCACCTCCGGTAGACTAATGTTTGAGTTTATCTTTAACATAAACTTGCAATCGGTAATTTATAAAATTTACTTATTGAGTTATTCTTAACTCTTAGGATTAGAAAACGCGTTGCCAAGCGACGCACAACAATCTAGATACGAATCTGAGGGACCGAAAAGTCAAGAGCCAAGGGCCAAATTGACTTCTGACGGGCCGAATAATCTGTTTAAAAGTAGCCGAATAGTCCAATTAAAGATGGAGTTTGTAGGGCCGAGTGCACGAAGGGCCGAATCGATCAATGACCATTTATACAATACAATGTACAGATAGATTTCTGCTAAATACACAGCGAAAGAGAGGGCTTTGCAGAATCATAACGAAATCAAGCAACGGGGACAAATCGTTTTAATCATTAATGTTACTATCTATTAACATGTCTTAAGGATATGTCGTCTACTGAATTGCTCGAAGCATGAAGAACATCCAAGAAATATATATATTTTTGCATTTATTTTTCATGGCCTTATAGACCAAGACAATGTTCGTGTTTTTCGTATTTTTCTCAGGTTCCTGGTCATCCTGAATAGATATACATACCACGAGCGTGTTCAAATTGCGCACGGAGTAGAATCGCGTCTTGCTGAGATGCTGGGGCGACACGAGGGCTGCCACGGACCATGGTAACCGCCATGACTCCATGGCAACCACACGCGACCCCCCCTAGCAACGGTTACTTCCGGTTTATGTATGTCCCAGATGAATCAAGCTGCTATTTAGGGCATGCTTCACACTTTGAATGCATTCCAGATAAAGAAGGCTGTTACATTGTAATTACGGTAGTGATGATTTATATTGTCGTTAATTGTTTAGCTTTGAATAAAACTCTTTAATTGTATGTGTTGTTTCTATAGATGAAATATCCGGCTGTTCAATTAAATATTCCATGTGATATTTAAATTACCTTTAATTATAATATTCGTCTATAAGAATTTGTTTAATTAGTTGTAAACAACAATAAACAATGCGATATATACAAAAGGAAGAAATAAATCCATTTGTATGCCAACCAATTCGTTAATTGAGTTGACATTTTAACCCGATTGGCTCTGTTTTGATAGCAAATGACACTGTCTTGAAAACGCTATGCCATATCATCCCAATTATTTTATTTCGATTTCTGAATGACATGTAAATATGTTCTAAAGTGATTTCCTTTCAATAAAGAGTAAAAGGAACACATTGGCATTTTAGGTAATTCCTTTTGACATTTTTTAGCATAGATCTATGTTGATTTCGATTTGTTCTCTCTCTCTCTCTTTACAAACACGGATGTACCAAGAGATGTTCGAGGATTTGCGAAAACGGATGAACTCATTTTTTCCCTCCAAATGAGAAGAGTTTAGCTATGCCAATGTCAAGAATTGTTTGTGTCAATCAGATAACTCTTAAAACATTAAAGCTCATGATAAAAGCACTTTTTAAAAGCACAATTTTATCCATAACAAAAATCTTCGTTGTCATTCATAAAACAACATCCTTCGAAACCGTATTATCCATTTACAATTAAATCAGCTTGCGAGAACAAAACATCACAACTAAACCACTTTTTTTTTCGGTTGGGACCTCGATCCACTTATTCACTTATGCACCAGTCCTTAGTGCCACTACTACCACCACCTTTTCACCATTCCAAGGAACCTCCACCTTTCCTTCCAGAACTTTGCAGCTGTAACCTCTTTTGGTGAACTCTAGTTCCCTTTAAGTGCCACCTATGTACAGCCTGTTGCACTTTGACGTACAAAGTGCCGATCCGTATCCGAAAAGAATTCGTATCCGTTCGGGAACCAAAAGGAGGTGAACCAAAAGGTGCTTTGAGGAGGTGGAAGGGGTTCATTGGGTGTACATTCCTCCGGATGCAAAAGTTGTTGCAATGGTGATATTGCGTCGTTGGAAATTATTGCGCCGCAGCTCTCGATAACAATTTCGTTTTAGGTTTCATTATTCGAAATATGGTTTGCAATGTTTAGAGTAAACGCAATATGACACAGAACATGCTCTAATGTGGGTTATTAAATATTTGCTTTTATCTGCCATATTTGCTTAAATTATATCATCTCATATAAAAATCGTTTAAAATATCTTTTTTTTTATATTTTTGGATCGAAACACTGATACGTCATTTTGATATAAATATCCACTTCGTACACGCATATCCTTTCAAAACCTTATCTCGAAAAAAAATATGTTTTGTTGTTAAATAAAACACCGTTTTCATTCGGTATATTCAAACAAATTACAGTTCAACACAATATTTTCACATTATTTTTATTAAATGTAGAACACATTTACATAAAACCAAACCCAGCGTAGCGATAAGTTGTTGTAATATGTAAAACAGAGTCATTTAAAAGGATGGCCCCTACAATAAAACGAGGTCTCGATTTACAACCATATGGAGGCTGACTATCGCAAGAAAGTGTGTCTAATCTGCTTTAATGACATGTGGTCCTTGTCAAAATTGTTTAAAAAATATGGGAACAAAACCAAAAGTGGACCGTATATACAAAAGAGGGCGAGTGTGACAAGTCAGCTAATCGTTTAGTGTTATGTCATGAAACTCTAATCCATTGTAAGGAGTTCATTCATCTTATTATCACTATGCCCTCCTCTTTTATTAACTTCATACGGCCAATTATTATGACGTCATAAAGTCAGTCTTGATGACAACAGAATGTTGATAAAATTTCATTTCAAAATTACGTCTCATCTTTTTTCAGACGATTAAAAGCACAATTTGAAATGCGCAGACGGAGATAAAATTCTTGTAAAAGCGCTTTTTTATAGGGATACCCCGGTATGTTTACCCAGCGAAATTGCACACGAGGGACAACTTAATATATGAGGATGTTAATTTGTCGCCTGGCTATTTCGTCAGGACCTTTCCACTCGGATTTATTGGATGTATATTATGGACACTTTTATCACCATGCACTAAAATGTATAGATCCGGTTTGTTTAATAACTTTAGAAATAAAACAATATTATGAATATTGCGCTACTTTTGACCAGAACGTACAAAATGAAAAAGCCGTTTGAGTTAAATGGACACTAAAACTAATGCAAGTCACAGGTGACGATTTTCCTAAAGTCAATATACTACCCATACACGGCTGCATTATGAAAACGTGGACGATGTCTCGAGACAAAAGCATATGTGAAAAGAAAGAGAAAAATTTAAGGAATTGGGAGGGGGATTTATAGAAATGGACGAGATACATTGATAAGGGCTGCTGTAACAGTCGTTCGATATGCTGTCGATGTGGAAACAAATCAAGAGATATCCTAACGAAATAGGCCATTTTACCGATGAGAAGTTTCACATGACCATCACACGCTCGGACGCAATATCAAGAACGATATTGCCCGGGTCATACAGTGTCCCGTACTAATCGCTGCAAACTAAATTTGAGGAGCGAAATATGGAACTGATTTCTCGGGGATTATCTGGGATACTACTTGGGAGTTGGAAGTAGCTCCTCTGGCATCACTTACAGAGACGAAACCAATCATCCACTTCATATGTGTTGTTGGCACAAATGTTGTTTGGTTTTGACCAATGATGAAGATAGCGATAGCAAGAAAGTACGTAAGCCATGTGCTAGCCTGGGTCATCCGAGCAAATTAAGGAGTAAAAAATGGCAAAAATGGCAAAGTTGTATGAGCCCTGCAGAATTAAATGAACATTACCGGTACTATATTCTCTTTCAATTTCAAAGCGTCGCAACGAGAGAATTTCCTATTTCAAAATTTAAATACAAATGCTTTTAATTGACGTTTCAGAGCTGACCAACTTTGCAGCATTTCTTTGATTTCAAACCAAAGACTAAATTGGAGTTATAAAATAGGTCTTGAAAAGAATAAGGTAGAATCCCTATACTTACGGGTGACGATAAAATAAGGCACAAATCACTGTCCGTTATGTCCAAGATAGTTGTCATCTCTTCTCTCTCTGCTTCTCCTTCATTCTGTCTATCCACGGTCATATTTGCTATCATAATGCTTATATCATATCATCAATTCCTTACTGATCTATCCAATTTTGCAGGGGAGCGCCCCAGTTATAAGGATTACTTCTCGTTGATTCCGTCTATCCATGGTCATATTTTGCTGTCATATCACTTATTCACATAATACTCATACCTTCGTTACTCTATCTATCCATTTCTTGTTCATTCTGTCTATATACTCTTATCTTTTGCTGCCATATCGCTTTATCAAACTTTTATCGCTTTATCCAGCTTTATCGCTTTATCCAGTTAATTGTATTATCGATTTCACCTAACTATATCACAATAACTATGATACGTTTTTATAATCTCGTTCCACTTGAAGAGTTTTCATTTATATCCAATGTTATTTCCACAGCGAATGGTTATGTTATGCAAATCATATTTTTAATAAACTCGATTATATATTATATACAAAGTATGTTTATGCCCAAATAAAATAATTTATCGGTTTTCCAAACCAGCTATTATACACAGAAGGACCCATGTTTTTCATGGCAGCCTTATTAAGTGCAAAAGGCAAGCGGCTTTATAAAACGACCTAAATTGCATTAATATTATGTTAAAATATTCTGCGATTAAAGGAGGATGCACTCGATAGTGAATCTCGGTTGTGAATCCATCTGTATGTTTCCAATGCAAAATCGCACATGTCCTTTCAGTCCATGTTGTGAGCTTGGTTGAATGAAAATATCAGGGTTCGAAACATTTGTGTTTCAATCTTAGTAGCCAGATTATGTTACTCTCGAAATTCGTCTTTACTCAAAGAAAATACATGTACCGGTAGTTGCATTCTCACATTTGAAACTTGCCCTTAAATGATATTTGAAATGGTATTTGCGAAATTCCAGTGAATTTTGAAAGTAGGTCTAAGTCATTTCACTAGAAATGTTTTCACATTTTCAATTTGTTAATAAGTGGTAATTGTTTGCAGTTGTAACCTTTAACAAATGTCGATTATTAACTATAACATTAACGCTATGGTTCATGCTTTTGACGTAATTGTCTCAACACGTGGGGAAAATAATCGAGAAAATCACATTAAAACATCCTAATTGGCCTTCACCGTTTTGTTGGTGTTTCATAATGTTAATGAAAATTCAATTAACGCTTTTAGACTTACATTCTATATCATGACTTCATTATATTTGATATTTCCGCAGATAAATGCGCGTAAATTCGAATCTCCAGATAGGGCAATGTAAAACCATGTCAGGGCAAACAAGTCGCTTTGAAATAGTGTTAGTCCAGAAATTCCGGTAAAATAAGAATCTGATTCAAAGCTCTAAGTTTTAAAATTGTATTTTAGGCAAAAAAATACGGCTTTTGTTGAAATACGACAGGCCGTTAGTTACGATATCGTAGATTCGAATTGATTTTTTATCAAATAAGGGCTTGGTCCCATTGTAAGCTTTTTCGAGCTTGTTCACTTACCAAACCATGCATTCCAATGTATTGCTTACATAAAACTCAAAGATGCGACTAGCGTTTTAAAACAAAACGAACATTCTTGTGCGTTTTTGAGTTTCACATAATGAAAAAACATCAAATTAGAAGACAGGATTTGTTTGAGGAAAAAATCCAAAATGTAGCCGGACCCTAATAAGTTTTGTAGCTTAAGTTTTTCTATTTGAATTTAAATCTTGGGTAAGCAGGTGCAATTTCACTAACATATATAAATGCTCCTAACAAACTGAAAAGGTAATTTTCTTTAATACTAATAGTGATTTATTTTCTGTATTATTATATACACAAAAACAGTTTGAACTAAGATAAGTGAGGTTTGCGGATTATGATATTTTAGCCTTGATGTCCCTGATACAGTTTCCATTTATACATTTGCGACTAAATTATTTTTACTTAGATTGTTTTACTTAGATTTTAAGCACCTGCCTGTATTTAACTTGCATCTCATAATGGATCAATGTTAAACTAATTACTGTCACTCTACCTTTAATGTTTATTTATATATTTTTCTTTAAATCGTTTGAATCTTATTCAAGATGTTTTACCCTTCAGGCAACGAATGAAAATAGCAATGTATTCATTCACGAATTCCTTAGATATCATGACATGGAATAAATTACCGTTATAGCAATGAAATATTATATTTTTCTTAACTTGTATTAACAATCAGCATAATCCTATACATTTATAATCTTATATAAAAGCGATGTCAAAGCTATTTAATTTCGCGTGTGTCCTTGTTTAGGATTTTTATCGTCTACATAAAGTGGTACGCATGAAATAATTTCGAAATTCTTTCATTCAAAGTGGAAATCTTATCTATTATCCATTTAACCAAAGTCCATCCTCTCGTTCAGTTTTGCAAAAATGGAAATAACCCAACTTTTATCCAGATGTAATTACTTTTCATGATTTGATGGCCAATTTTAGAATAAAGGCTTTATCATGTAAAATATATATTTTATAATCGTCAAATGGTAGCCTATCTTCTTTTGGAGAAGGGGGTTGACAATACATACAAAGGGGACCGAGATCTTCAAAAAGGCAGTATACCTTTATACAGACAACAGCACTTGTAGCGGAATAAATCATATGTTATTACAACTGCGTGCACGCAAAGAGCCTCTTTATCATCACTTCCTGTCTTCAACACATTACGGGCGCAAGGAATTGAAAAAAATGGATGTTTATGATAGAGAAAGTGAATCGTCTTTTGAAATATATATCTTTATTAAACCAGCGTTTTAACTTTTAACGAAAAATCATGAAGATAAACCAGTCAGGGAGTCGGGTTGATGAGGAGGGTGTCGGTAGGAGGGAACGAAAGTTTAGGAAAAATTGTATCTTTTTTCCTTCCCAAAGTTTAGGAAAAATTGTATCTTTTTTCCTTCCCAAAGTTTAGGAAAAATTGTATCTTTTTTCCTTCCCAAAGTTTAGGAAAAATTGGATCTTTTTTCCTTCCCAAAGTTTAGGAAAAATTGTATCTTTTTTCCTTCCCAAAGTTGCGGGGTATTTTGGTATGATGGAGTACTATCCAAAAAAATATCAAACATAAATATTCATCGTGGAGATTCATCGTATCATATTGACCTCGTCTAATGCTACCTGTGACAGCGACCCCATCCCAACCCATATAGTAAAGCACTGCATCGATGTTTTATTGACT
>LQRL01005002.1:0-14495 GCA_001703475.1 Hydroides elegans
CTCATGTGATGAATATGTAGGAGTATATTATACCAATAGAACAAAAATAACAACTTGAATATGCATTGAACACACAAGTACGTCGATTCTTATTTGTATTTTTAAAAAAACTTACATGAGAATGTACTGCTTGCATCCTCGCTGAGGTGTTCCGTCCTGTTCGAGGACTCCGAATTCAATTCACATTCCATCGTATTTCCGATCGGCTTGAAGTTGACCGACATACATAGCGGATTTCGTTTGCATGCGCGTACGCACTGAATTTTGTTTGCTACGAAAAGCCTTTCAATTCTATTGGAATTCAATCTATAACCCGGTAAATTTTTGAATGATGCTTTATTGAAACCATGTGCCGAAATTGACATTAGTCTGAACAAAATAACGGTTATGATTTCTTGTTCATACATGATTGTGATTCTACAATTTTTTTTCAAATTTCTATTTATCCCGTGATTTTAAAAGTTTAATTAAACGCAGTATAAACCGCGCAGCTCGTTTCACTCCCGATGGATTCAGAAAGAGTTTGTTTTATTGTCATATACGAAAACACTTCTCTTTATAAACTTAAAGAGTTTATTGCACATAACAGAAGATTTATTCAGGCAACAAGTTGGGAACATGAATTATGCTTTAGATGTTTGTTATAAGCTATTGATTATTCATGGATTTAACTTAATGTAACAACGTTCAACCTGTTGACAGCATCTCCCTTCAATGCAGTGTACTTAGCAATTATTGTGGCCATTTATCCAGGTATCCATGTTTCCTTTTCGAAGATATACACTCAGGTTAATTTAAACTGAGATTGAAGCATCGAAAAGCAGAAACAATTTGGTAGTTCAAATATATGAAAAGTATTATAGTTCGGAATATACTAGCATATTTTGGTCAACAAAACACAAAACGTAAAACATTTACAGTAACATGTAGTTAAATAATGATTATCTGAAAACCCCATCATGGTATTGTAATATTCTGCAAATGGAGATTATATAGATATCTACGAGATAGATGTTAATTTGATCTAAACATGTATAATTTTACTGAAATTATTTATTTGAATACAAGAAAAAAATATAGAATATCATAGCCAAATATGTTCAATTGTTATAAAATCTAAAAGTTGCTAAAATAATTTCTGCAAAACATTTTTAAATTCTAAATATGGTGTCCACTTCTACAAAATAACCCCCTAATATATGATCACCAGGAGACATGAATATTTGAAGAGAATTGAATCGGAGTCTTATTACAAAGCATTAACTCCTCATGTTTAAGTGATTATTTTCTAGCATGCTCATTTAAACGCATTAAAGCGAGCCCGCAATCTAGGTACAACCCTTCACATTCACATGAATATTCATGGACCCCTGTGTGACCATGGCTACATTTGCGTTTCAAAAAAAATTCAGAGTTTATCTTCGTACCGTGAATTCACTAATTCCATAATTCGCTTCAGACAAATATATCAGGGAGAGGGGCAATGTCGATATTTGGTAGATGATATATTGGCGGGGTGTCTGCTGATTTGTTACGTAAATATATCGAGCTGTAATCAAATGATACATACATCGGTAACAGTAAATTCACCCATCATAATTTTTTTACTATATACAATCCTATTTAGCGCAGAATCCCGAGTGTGATTTGATGTATGAAATGTTACAAGCTGCTGTTGTTTTACTATATCTAATACCAAATGTCGTTGAACTGCTAAATCCTGACTACTTTTGGGACCAACACTGCGATATTCAAACTTGAATATCAAGTCTTATTTTCAAACCATTTAGGCGTATGTTTGTATCCATGTACTAAATATGACATTGAGTAATTGTTTTTTGAGATGTATATTTTCTTTGATGATTCATCACTCGCCTGTTGGTTACTTCTTCTTTGGCGAAAAGTGTGATGTTGTTTCGTTGTGTATCAACGTATGTTTGGTGTCTATGTACAGTTTATATGTTTGATTATTTTTGTATTTTCTCAATTTTATTCAAATATAAATAACAGACGTTACACTGAGTAAAAAAGTAGAACATTGGAATTATCGAATGAAGAGCTCTATCTTGGGGGAAATCTCCTTCGTACATGAAATCCTTGAACTGATGAAATGTGCTTATACAATAAACAGCTGACATCGAGTTTTGGGATGTAAAAAGAATTTGGAATGGGAAGGCCGTATGGGGCGGGTATAATTTGGAGCCCCTTGGGGAAACTGACGCAGATTTTGCGGTTGTTCAACCCCAACGCATTTTGATACTTTCTAAATGCAATTAACATCTTATCTTAATAGCATTTTCAATCCTACGGTCTAGAATACTGAAACCTTATTTTTAGCTAACATGAAGCACACATTCAACTTTTTTCTGATATGGAGACGTAAAATGACGTCCTGGTAACTTTTAACGAGAACGTTGCTTTCAATTCCCACACGATAGTGACATGTTACGGACTATCGTTGCCGAGCGGGGAGCCAAGTCAAATGTAAGCAACATATGATTGACCTTGTAAGTAATGAAGAAGCCCTGGAGAAATTCGGGATCGATGGCAACGTGATACCGATCATTTTTTTAAAATATACACTTTGGAATCGAGCAGAAAAAATCAATACACATATTAGGCCTTGTTCACGCAAACCAAAAAGTTAGTTAAAAGAAAAAAAATCTTAAAAAGCTCGAAAACCGATATTTTGGAAAGCCACATAAATTTGTATAAAACATAGCAATCAATCCCCCCTGTTCATACAAAATCTACGAGCTTTTATTTTGCATGAACGCGCCTTTAAGCTATTTCTTAAAAAAAAAACTGGTCTGGCGAAACTCGAGATTAGCTAATGTTCAAGAAATACTGCAAAACTTCTTATAAACTCAATCTAATTTGGTCTTCTCTCATTCACATAGCCCGATTGAATGTTAATTATTAAATATAAGCAACATATGACTAACCTTGTAAGCGGTGAAGAAGCCCTGGAGAAATTCGGGATAGATGATTTTTGATATATATAGCAAATCGTGTTACACAAAAGTGCTTAATTAAAGAAAACTAAATGCATGAAACCCCTTCAAATGTGACCAACATAATGACTGTTATGGCTAGCAATGTAACCGGTAAAAGGATGTTGGATAAATTCGACCATTTACACAATAAACACTCCAAATCGAGGAAAAAATATAACAAATGATTCTGCCTTAGATAAATTCGAGGTTCAATCAGGTGAATTGCAAATCTCCATAAAAGCATTTATTTGGTCAACACTTTTATGAACGAGAGCCCTTCAAATGTAAGCAACATATTCACATATGACTAACCTTGTAAGCGGTGAAGAAGCCCTGGAGAAATTCGGGATCGATGGTCACATCATACAATTTCAATATATAAGAAAAAATAGTGAAGAATGTAGATGTATTTTCTTGAAATTAGAGGATTCAAGAATAGCTTAAAGCAGTGTTCACAAAAAGCACCTATATAAAAGCTCGAAAATCGAAAGCTCGAAATCCGTATTTCCTTCAGTTCATGCAAAAGACCCGTTTTACCAGTTTTTTCTTGTTTTTAGTATAATAAACACTTGGTAAAATTCCATATAAAAGCCTTAACCTCATGCATAGCACCCCATTTATATGATTGATTGTCTCTCAAATGTAAGCAACATATGACTAACCTTGTAAGCGGTAAAAAAGCCCTGGAGAAACTCAGGATCGATGGTTTATGATATATTTATAGCAAATCGTGTTACACAAAAGCGCTTAATTAGCAACTAAATGCATGAAACCCCTTCAAATGTGACCAATATAATGGCTGTTATGGCTGACAATGTATCCGGTAACCGGTGAAAGAGTGCTGGAGAAATTCGACCATTTACACCATGTACACTCCGAATCGAGAAAAAAATATAAAAGATAAATTTGCCCTAGATAGATTCGAGGTTCAATTCAATGAATAGCAAATCTCCATAAAAACCTGTATTTGGTCAACACCTTTATGAACGAAAGCCCTTCAAATGTAAGCAACATATGACTAACCTTGTAAGCGGTGAAGAAGCCCTGGAGAAATTCGGGATCGATGGTCACGTGGGACCAAGTGAACGAGGCTGTGGTGGCCGTCAGGGGTTTGTTTGGGTCCACGTGGAAATCAGATACGGTGTTTAGAGGAACTGTAAACATAAGAAAAATCATATGTATATATTATGCAATTGATTTTAATAGTTTATTATATACAACAATATATTTTGGAAATAATGACTGTGTAGTGGCCGTAAGGGGTATCTTTGGGTCCACGTGGAAAACAGCTTCTTCAAATTGAAAACTAAAACAAATGAACTCACAGCAAGTAGGATTGAGATTGGCAGGTGAATCACAGAGGCTTTCCTTCAGGAAGCAAGACCAATGGAATTTATCTCAATTAGTAGTGGCAAACAAATCTAAAGGGAAATTTGCGCCCATGGTATTAAAGCAACCGAGGCGCCCCTATGCTGTTTAGTGGCTGTTTGAGGGTGTGGGAGATGGTGGAGGGGTGATGGAGTGGGTGGATGTAGCTGTGAATTCAGCTGTGTGTTATCTATCGGCAAGATATTTCGGTAGCGGGAATGTTTATCAAAATATATCTATATGAGTAAATATGTGATCTGAAAATTGATTGTCGACTTTTATAGATATTTTTTTTCTAGTAAGAAAAATTCATATTTTTGTACGATATAATTTTCAATCTCTCATGTGAAAAATCATATGAGCAAATACGCATATGTACGGTTTTATAGTCGGTTTTATTTAAGATAAGTCCGGTTTATATCTGGACGTCCAATTTGAGGTAACCAAAAAATACCTTTTTGAGTCAACCTGAGGTAAGCCTGCCGTGTGAGAGTGGCTCCGGGGAAGGGATCGGCGAAGGTTTTTTTTCTGGGAAACGAACAACGATTTCACATGTTTTCACTCAGAAGCGTCCCCTGTTAATAGGACTGTCTCAGGGATTTAGGTCAAAAATACATTAGCTCACAAAAATGTGCAAAAGTGTCAGTTTTGTTTTACTAAAGCGCTTGGAGATGTGACATACATTTGTATATTCCTAAAGTGCAACATATTGTCGACAAATGGGGTTTGCAACGTTAAAAATGGTAGGATGTCGTTTAAAGATGTATGCTGACTTCTGTCTTTACTTTTTAAAGTTATATTGAAGCAAATTGTTGATAATGTTATTAAACGTTGCCAGGAGCAACGTCTATCATTATGCAGAATCTACAACGATGTAAAAATGGTGCGTATGAAACAAACGGCTCTAACCGATCGGGGCGGATTGTTTTAGTAGGCGCTTTCGGCGCACACCATTTTTGTTATATGTATATCGAAACTAGCTGTTTATTGTCTTACTTTTGTGACATTTTATTGTATTGCCCGTAACATTTTTGTGACAACACTCAGTAATAGAATTGACAAAAATCAACAGCAATGACAAATACCTATCTGTGGGATTCTGAGAATTACATCAGATCCGACATTCGGATAGGTAAACTAAACAAGGTAAAAGGAAACCAACTTGTGCTTGTTATAAGCTCATTTCGAGTTATATTGGAGCATTTTTATTTCAATCTCAATCAGTAATTGATATTTTGATATAAATCACATAGAATGAAAATATCAATTAAGTAAAAATACAATCATATAACCAACCGGAAATCCTAAAGGATAAAGGTCATACCATCCTCCTTTAAAAAAAATCAAACCACTAAAATATTTACGCACACACGAATCACTTATCGATACCTTCATGTCAATCACACAGAATGAAAATAGTAATATAATATAAACAAAAAAAGTGATGCACGAGATATCAAACGGGTAAAAATCATAGTAACGCTTAAAAAGAGATATATACCACAAAACGTTCCATATGCATAAACACTTTCTAATAGCTTCTCGCGTGGCCCGGGCCTAAATATTATTCATGTAAAATGGAAATATGTATATGGGCCATAGTAGGTATATTTTTTCGAGATTCTAAGAAATTGATATCCACCGGTAGATAAATACCACCATACTTAAAAAAGAAATTCACACCACTAAAAAAGTCTTGGCATGCACGCAGAGTGTTTTATATGTCACAGTCTTCATTTGGCAAGATTAGCACGAACGAATCTAATTTAGGGAGCGGATAAATTGCTTAACGGTCATGTGATAACTATCTCCATTTACACACCCGGCTTTTTGCTCCAGTTCCGATGAAAGAAATCCACAGTTAAGGGTATGGAAACATCGGTACATTCATTATTTCAAATATGGGTTTTAGTACAAGGAATTTCGGCGTTTAAAATCTAAAGGGCATGTGATAACTATCTCCATTTACACACCCGGCGTTTTGCTCCAGTTCAAACACGCACTTGAGGGCATGGTCACATTGGGGGCATTTTACTCTAAAATTGCGTTTTACTCAAGTAATCTAAATTCTAGCAGTTTAAAACTATTGACCATTTGATAACTTTGCCTCATTAAAAACACTCGGCGTTTTGCTCCAGTTCCGATGAAAACAAAATCCGCGATTTAGGGTATGGTTACATTGGGGATTACTTAACCTTAAACATGGATTTTTTAAATACAAATAATTTTGACGCTTTAAAAACTTATGGTCATTTGGTAACTATCTCCATTTACAAACCCAGTGTTATGCTCCAGTTGCGATATGAGAAATCCGGAGATTCAGGACATGGTCAGATTGGGGAATTTGTTAATCTTAAACATGCGTTTTAAATCAAATTATCTAAATTTTAAAGTTTTTGAGAGCTAATGGTGATGACTATTTCTACACCGGGGCGTTTGGTTCCAGTTCCGAAAAGAGGCATTCTTTGGAACCGGAAGCTCTCTCAACCACAACCGGCGTTTTAACTATTATTCTTTATGATTTTAGCTTTGTAAAAACGTTTGAAAAACGGTGAAACATAGGAAATATAATAACAAGGATTAGATTAGGGATGAGATTGAGGATGAGATTACGGCAATATGAAGGGTTCAGTAGCCTTTTCAAACGCAAAAAAGGTACATTGTTCGTTGCTATTAATTAAGTCTAAGGAACTGATGACAATAATTAATAAGCGATTCTAAGTCGCATTTTGCGATTTTCACTACTTTTTTTGTTGGACTTCTCAGTAAGAATTCTGGCACTCCTTTTAGGATTTATTTATAAAAACAGTCATTATTACTATCCGAGCGAAGTAATCGGGATATAACTTTATATCAAAATTGCTCATAATTAAGTCCCCATATAGACACGGACCAACTTTTTGGAAACGCATTTTCAAGAAAGAACGTTATTCCACCAGATAAAATCTTGACTAATTCTGTATAACAACCGATACAGATAACAATTATGCATAACGATTCGTGTTGTTTACTATTCGATTCACTATTTCTGCGGATTACTCTGAGTCAAATTGGAGAGTAATTGATGTGCTTGGGTTTTGCAAATCACACGCGCTCATTCTATAACACCGAGTTTTAGGGCCTGACCACACGTGAAGCTTTCCCAGCCTTTTTAACCCTTATTAACCGTAATTTACAATGTATTTCTATTAGGAACTCAATAATGCATCAAGCTTTTTAAAACACAACGAGCGTTTGGCTGCGTTTTTTAGTTCCCCATAATGAATACATTGAAACTCACGATGTCTTAGGATAAAATATAGGAAAAATCTTCATATGTGGCCAGACCCTTATATTTTCTTCTAAAAACGCGCCAAAGGGCCGTGAAATACATCCCTAATGAGAGCAAGACCAAAAACCCTACGGAACACATGGAACAACAAACAAAAGTAGGACAGCAAAAAGCAAACGAAAAAAGAAAATGAGAAGCAAATCCCATCAAATATGACATAAAAACCGCTGTTTCCCACAAAAAGGGACCATCTCTGAGATGCATTCAATAACAGTAAAAATGTTGCATTCATGATTCGTAGATGCACCATGCGAAATGATGACTATTAATACAGGCGCGGATTTAGAGGGGGCGCACCCGGCGCACGCCCCCTGTTCGTTCTTATATGCAAGACAAAAGAAAAAATTGCGCCCCCCGGTTCAGTCTGATAATTTATACTGTTGCGCCCCAAGGTTCAATATTTTCTGGATCCGCGCCTTTTTAAGAACTTTTTAAAATGAAAATGGCGTTGTTGCTTTACAAATATAAACGTAGCCTGGCAGTACACAGTTTTCAAGAGAGTTAAATTACTTTGTGTGGGCATTTTAAGGCAAACAACAATTCAACACTTTCTTGAATGAAATTCTTCATTTACCCCTTGCAGGATCAGAGAGTAAAAACAAGAATGTGGCAGATGAAATGTAAATGAAATAAAACGGCATAGCGAAGAAGCACCATATGATCCGAAAAAAATATTATTATTTTTTTCAATTTCAATATTCAAACATTTGAGTGACCTTGGTTAATATGCAATCAAGGTCACATATATCAAAATAGATATTTACAAATTACGAATATATTTAATCTTCAACCCATTAAAATTCTTTTTAAATATTGCGTACAACTTTTTTGGCATAACTCCCACCCTCCCTCACTCCCCCACCCAAACTTTTGGCATAAAAATACTGTGGAGAAATATATAATATAAATATTTGAAAAAAAAAACACACGCGAAATAAAATACACCCTTCTTTAGCCATGCCAAATTATGATATTTCTGCTGGGTCCTTCCGTCCAACCAAAATGCCTCAAAGCAATGTAAAACCTATGACCTTTGTCAGTGCTAACAAGATCCTTTAGCTGTTTACTCCGAAATCCCTGTTTGAAGTCCTGAGTATTAGCGGGTAGAAAAAGGAATCTTAACATCTAAATATCACATTGAAATGCTCCTTAAGACACCCTTTAGGGAACTATATTTACCTTGGGCTCACTTGGAAAAAATGTCATTGAAAAAGAACACAACTGGACCTTAATCTCTATGTCTCAAAGTGTGAACCAAGACAAAAAGCCGCCTGAAATCCCGCAGTAATTTTTGTTTTGTCTTCAAAGTGCTTCGGGTAATTGTTTTGGTCTCTGGCTTGGAGCTTTTGAATTTAACAATATGAATAATTCAGCGCATAGTCCCACCAAAGCAGATGCAAGAGGTTGGGTTTGTACTTCAATGCTTTCTAAAATGATTTTTTATTTCTTTTTTTTTTAAGAACCCACACATGATCTTTTTGGATATGCGTCTAGACGCCATTTTTTGTTGACAAGAAACGAAGGTCAAATTTGAAAATAGAAAATAATTTAAAACGACCAAAAATGCAAAACAAAATGCATAAACAGTGGTAAACATGCTCTTCATAAACATGCTCTTCAAATCCGCGTAAACTCATTATCTTGCTATGCTTTTCTATATTATAAACTTTATTTTGAAATATAGGGATAAAACACGACTGTGAGTTTGTATCGCTTAATTAGAGCGAAGAAGAGACTTTTACAAAACGAACGCCGAAGGCGTGAGTTTTGTAATATCCATTAACATCTTAAACCTAAGCCACAAGTTGGAAAAAGTAAAAGGTGGGGGTGGACCTCAGCGGATAAAATGTACGTTTCCTTTGTATCAGTTAAACCCTACCTAGACCCTATTACATATCAAAAATCGAAATGTACCCACCATCTTCGGACGAATAATCGATGACTTGTTTGTATGCACTCATCGCATATCCTTCTTGGTTCACTGCCTGCACTGATATCGTGTAGGGTGTGTAACTGGGCTGGTTTTCAACTACGTATTGTTCTACGTCCGAATCGCCCAATGGTGCCGAATGAACCTAACAGGAAAAAAGATAGTTCAACAATAAAATATAAAGTGTTCATATCATAGTAATTTATCAACTTATATTCAGTTGTTCCAACGGTCTCAAACGCGATATATTTCCGTATTATGATTTCATCGTTTTAAGCTCAAATTCATAACTTCTAACATATCATATTTATATTTAATTAATATCCATATATTTATACATTTACCTATTTCTTATGGGCTTAAGTATTCTAGCCACTACTCTGAAGACAGCCTAATTTTCTTTTTTTTTATATATGTTTACCAAAAACACCCCAACGCTGCAATAACGTAGATTATTTCAATATATAACGTTATGAAGTTATTTAAATGTGCGTAAAGAAACACTTAAAGAAACGCTTACGTGTTTAATCGACGGCATCACGTGTTCCGTATGTGGTTGGTCGTCGATATCATAGCGACTCCACTGAATGACGTAGTGGAATTCTGGACCATTCTGCTCCTCCAAAGGTGTCGGCTAAGAAACAGGAAAATGGATACTTGGATAATATCATTGATATTTTCGTATTTAATCAGTATCACCTTTAGTTGATAGAAAAAATACGCGGCTTTATCTTCACAACATTGACATACTAAATTTATTACATAATGCATTTATTGCTTTTGCTCTGCAATATTGATACCATGGTCATTTTGAATACATAGAGGGCAAAATAGCATGCATGTCTATGTATTTTACTTGAATATTTGTATATCCAATCATTATCCAATCAGAACTCTGATTCACACTAGCAAAAGTGATTGAATATCTTATACTGGCATTACATTACCTTCCATGCTATAGTGAGCGTATTCGGCGCTCCATTCAGCGTACACACGCCGGTCGGATGATTCTTCGGTTGTTCCGGTGGCATCTCACACCATCGCTGCGTATGCAAACTAGGCCGACTTTCCCCGACATCATTTATCGCTATGACGCGAAATGTATAATTAGCCCACGGCGACAACACAACGCGCACGAATTCGACCTCTTCCGGTCGCTCTTCGACGCCATTTCCGGTTTCAAAGTCGCTATTTAGTAGCCTCGTTTTGGTGCGCTCCTGTGTTTGTACGGTGTGCCAGGTGTTGGGTGAGAATGAAGTGTTGTATTGGATGACGTAGTGCGTTATGGGTGAGTGGTTGTCGTGGCCCGGTTGCCATTGGATGCGAGCGGAGCGTGAGTAGTCGACGCAGTTTGTGAGTTGGACGTTGATAGGAGGATCTGGTGCATCTGTAAATATAACAATTGAACAATCCTATAAGCTTTTGAAAACGTTGATAAAATGGTACATTTGATAAAATTGTGTATTATAATTGAAAAAGTGACTACGTGATATTCGTTTCTTATTGACGTCGGGATGTAGAAATATGTAATCATGTCGTTCCGTAACGTGAAACTGTTTGCTTAGTACACAGCTATGAAAGATTGTTAGGTTTTCATTTAGGTTATAAAATCGACCTGATATAAGCAATATTGAACAATCTCGGCCTCGGTCTCCAAACTAAGGAAATAAAAAAAAGGGGTATAGCTCCTCAGCCAATTTCAATACAGTTAATTGAAAAGACCGAGTAATATAAATAGCCCCACCATCTATAGATATAGGGTAAAGAAAAACCTCTCCGTAAGATTTATCTACAATAAATCAGAAACAGTAAGGCACTCTGAGATGAAAAACGATAAGAGGAGGAAAAGCAGAAACAATATATTCTGAATATATTGGACAGCACAGGATATAAGGAAACAATGCGTGACTTTGCAACAACGATCCAATAAATTATATTAGGGATGAGCAAACACTTTCGAAGGATTTCCTTCGCATGAATAACACATTTGTTATGATCAGGGTTTCTTGCAAAACATGGCATAACTATTGATAAAACTGGCACAATAATTGTTTTAATTATTCGTCAGAGATCAGGTTTGATCTATGATAAAAATGAATTAATGAAAATGCTTAAATCGCTATGAAACTAGATAAATACGAGAAAATATTAGGACCATCATTCTTAAGGCGCCCGAAATAAAAACGCAAAATATTATGTGCTTTTCGGGTAAACAGTAGGAATAAAATGCTATGGTTTTATAAGTTGTGTTTTGCGTTTATTTTTCTTTGCGGGTGAACGCGCCCTCGGATTGTATGTTTAGAATGCCCTATATGAAAATAGGGTGTCCTTACATGATATGATCCGTACGTTCAGTTTGAAACCTGCGTCCAAATGCGATATTATCCATGTCTAGATAACGGGAATTAATTACATGCAATGCTTACCAATAAATAAAACACATGTCTTACCCTCAACCACCAATTTCGCTGTTTTGTTGTCCTTTTCGTCACCGGATGTCGCAACACACATGTAACTTCCGGTATCGTTTGGAAACGCATTTTCAACTTCCAGTAGATTGGAATTGAGAATCTGATAGCGGGCGCCAGAAGGGTGGTTGTTGGTGACAAGGGCTGTAAGGTTGATGCCGTCTTTGAACCAGGCGATCTGTAATGTATGATCAAATAAGCCTAGATCTATATTTGATATATGATTTAATTTGAACTTAGTGTTTTCGATAAAAGAACAACGTAACAGAGCGGGTTTTTACATGTAAAGGTCCCATGCACTGCGGTCCAAAGTGGAATTTAAGCATCTTGAGAGAATCGACTACACAGATTTCATGAATTGTAGAAAAGAAAGTGAGAGCTATAGGAGATTTAATCACGACGGCTGCAGTCTCATAAGTCAGAATAATGTGCTAAACATTCTGTGATACTGGAAACATTGTTTTAATGATTTTTCATCAAACACATTTGTAATATCATATGACGAACAACTTACGATTCACTTACCTTTGTTTCGTGAGTATATTGGTGACCAGGATTCGTGAAATTGACATAGCTGATACTTTTGGCGGTGCAACTGAAATGAAACTTCATTCCCGCTTTGACACGCTGTTTATGAGGCCGCAGGTAGACTTGAACATGTGGCGAATAGCCTAAAGATAGAGGAACGAGAATAGATAAAGATAGATTTTATAGTTAGATATAGATTTAATCTGGATTTTTCTATCATATAACTAAAAAGAGCAAAGAGCCATTTCCAGTGTTGTGTTAATCATTGACTTACACCTCGTCAGTGCTACCTCTCAAGAGGTCCAATGCTGTCGAAATACCAATGGGTCTGGCCACAAGTTCAAGGCGTTCCCCCTAAGAAAAAGTTGCGTTTTAAAAATCTGGAATATGGAATACATTGGAAAACGCGGTTTGTTAGGAAAATAAAGAAGGAAAGCCCTATATCGTCCTATAATCGCCAACATATTTCCTTCGCATTTTCACTCTCATATTCTTTATCTTCCTCATCCACACTTTCGAAATCAACCCCTGTTTACCGTATATCTTTCCAGTCTAATATCATTTGCCTGAATACATTTTTCTTTCATATATTAAATTATGGTGGGGACTATAACATCATTTTGCCAGATACCCAAGCTATTATCATACATATATATGTTGGGTGAGAAAATATTCATGGCGATCATTCATCAAAGCATGGATGATTGTCCAGGGGAATGTAAGAGAAATAACCATTTGGGTGATAGCATCAAGTGGGCGAAAGGGAAAACACGATGACTTACATGCGGCGGTAAGGTTTAGAACATATGTATACAAACAGTTATTATATGTTTATTATATCATATATGATTCTATGTATATTACATCATATTTTGATTCATACATATACGTATACACATATACAAGTACATACATATTACATAAAACTTATATACTACACAGTTATGTAGGATCTCAACTCTATAAATATAATGCTATAAAATTAAAGATACATAGGGTCTATCGACGTCACATATAGATTTTGTGATGCTGTTGCCTTAGGTAGGAGTTTTTATCCACATTTCATAACCATTTTTTTCACAATGTGTTATGTTGTATTTAAAATGTTTCTCAGACTTGCACTTTCGGATTTTGGAAACCATGTAAGTCTAAAGGTATCCGGTCAAAATGGTCCCTGAAAAAATTGCCCCAAGTTTTGCCCGAATCTAACTTTCATAACGTTCCATAACTTGCTAAAAGGGGTAGAAATCTAGGGGACTATATTTATTCCATCAAAATCATAATTCAATACGGGGTCGCACAGCGCAGCTTTAATTGCCAACTATTTTTGTCTCCATCGTCACCATCAGCGCATCAAGCTTAACACTCCATCATTTAACGAACATAAATAGGTTTTATATTCACATATTCTCTCACCCCTCTCACAATAGATTCGCACGCGTTTAATGTTTTCGTTCTGAATACTTCTGTCATTCTGCCAATCAATGCTTTTGTTAAGGTGATGATGGACTCCCATAAACTACTAATTAGTCCAGAATCCTGCAGCATTTTACTGCTGCTGCTGTGGCTTAATCGCCCTTAAGGGACCGACCATAAATCTAGGTAGTACACCATTGATGCACCTTATAAGCAATCAGAGGGGTGTCAACTTTAAATGTGGACGAGCATGAACAATATAAACTCTAAAAGTATGAATTAATTTATTGAAACCAATTGTTGTTTTGAAACTACGGACCACCCCTGTCAATGCCATTGACTAAACTCAAAAAAATAGTGTCGGTCAACCTATATAACCCTCCCTGATGAAACTGTTGACCACCTGGTTGACCATCCCTTATGTCCCGTTGACAACCTCACTGAACCCCCCCCCCCCC
>LQRL01005006.1:5556-30418 GCA_001703475.1 Hydroides elegans
ACTCAAAACTAAAAAGGGTACTTTAGATACACCTTAGATAATAAAGGGAATATATGCGTTAAATAATTTGGTTTTACTCATGTAAAAAAAAACTTATCTTTTAAAGAAACGTGTCATCATTTAGGACTAGAAAGGCCGAATGGGCTGGTTTGATTTTGGAGTCAGAATAAGATTGGCCTCGCATGCCACATCTTTTTTTAAAAATAAATATCGATCTTTATACCACCTCAGTGAATTATAACCCCTGATGCCCTATGTTTCTAGAGTTTTAGCCAAACAAATATAAACAAAAACTCTGTCATATCCCATAGTTGCTCCAGAATGAAAATGCTCCAAAACTATAGGTTTCGTGTCTTTTTTCTGACGTATTTTGATACCGATAGTAAATTTTAGATTCAGTGTTCATGATAAAATCAAATATAATTAAAAAAATATCGTCATGCCTAAAATCATCAAACTATAAAACGAGGCCCCGTTTTTCACGAACTTAAAGACAAAAAATGCCATTTTTTTTACATCGATAAGTGAATAAACTGGTTTAATTGTATAATTTATATCTCAGACATTAGTTTGAAGATAATTCATAGTGAAATATAATTTTCATGAAGTGTGGATCATAGTTTCACAAGTTTGAAATATGGAAAACGTAAAATTGAACACAAAATGTACAAATTTTGGATATCGATTTTCTCAAAAACGTGACCCGATGGAGAAATTTGGTTTTCATATTCGGAATCAGCGACCCCAAATTAGTTAAAAACACATAATGGTTTGCCAGTCACAAAAAAAAGTTTCATTTTGTTGGCTAGTGTTATTAGTGTAACCAGCGACAACGATTGGTCCCTTGAGATTAGGTTTCTCTTCGTTGGCTGGGATTTCATCGTAGATGTTTGCAGGGTTGTCAAAGACGCACTTTGTATCAGGAACAACTTTGTCGTCGGGATTGTCAACGATCGGCTCTTTCTTTGATTTGCTATATACATCATCAGTCGTGCTTTGTATCAAAATGAAATTTAAAAGAATGTAATATAATTACGGATGCACATTTATTGAGAATATTTTTGCGTTATATTATCAGTTAAAGCCATTAAGATTGAAGCAAACTTTCAAAAATAATAATTTCATGTACTTTTGTTATATGAAGCTATAACTTAGAGGCATTCATATCTAGTGAAATAACCATTGAACATATGAGTACCTTTCATTTGAGCCATTGCTACACCACTCAATCAAAACGATCCGTACTACTGTCCCGATAAAGAGAAGGGCTATTAAAAAGAAAAGAGCGAAGAAAACCAGGTCACCTAATTTGCCCGACTGCCCGTCATTTACTGAAATGAAAATTAACATTTATTGCAATAAGAGTTGGTATGACAATATAGAAAAACAGGTAACATTTTAAACATCGAAACAAAATTGTGAGAAAGATTTCCGAAATGTTCAGTGTATATCACATGCAATGCTGGCTCTGCTAGGCTATATTGTTAGTGAGGAAAGCCCACATGTATCTAGGCAGTGGTTTTAACCCATTCTGATTTACCATATAACATTTTAAAAAACATATATTACTATGACTCCACAGCAATTTTCATATACATGTATGCAAAGCCTTATTTCTATATTTAGCACAATGCGTGTGTATCTTGTGTTGTATGCGACAAGGCAATATAGCCCATTAACCTTAATTCCACATTATGTGGGCCACATAGTTACAGTGTTTACAATGCAAAATGACAAGTTATTCGTGCGTGATTAATATGTCATAAATCGATGCGGTAAATTTATCGCTTCAAAGGACGGTACACAATTCATTCTTTTACGTTTTCATAATTTGCCCTTTGTGTTAAAATTATCAAATATATATTGCTAATAGCCATAATGTTCCTTAAAGAGCATTTTGTAATTCTCATTATATTTTTTTATAAACAATTATTTATCTTACCTACAACGCCATCTAATTGTGTAGTTTTATCTCGTCGTGTAGTACTTGTTTGAGTTTGTAAATTCGTAGAGCTAACTGTTAAAATAACATATTCATGTTAAATATAACTTTATGCATGGCATGAAATAATTGACCATTACTGAAGGAGTGAAGTTGTTGCAATTTCACATGGTCATGATAAAAAAGTATTTGATTGTTTCCGATTTTTAACACCAGTTGAATCCAAACAAGAAAAAATAGATTCATTCTTTTTATTGCATTTTATTATTCATTTTATTTATTGAATAAAAGCGCATAAATAGAATGTGTTTACCAGTGCTTGGTGGGGGTGATGATTCGGTTGATTGGAAAGTCGATGTTTCATCAGTTGCTAAAAATAAAGTGTCATTTTACAGTTTACATTTTTCCATGTAATTTGCTTTGTTTTGTATATCAATCTTTTATATGTGGATCAACGTTATATATGTAATGGTGGTTACCATCTGGCATATTGTGTCATTTTCACAGTATGGCGCTATGCTTCCTTTTTTGAATACATGATTCATCATCGCTTTAATTAACCATCACGTATATTGCATTTTAGTCTATTTTTAATGATAAAACGGCAAATGTAAATAAAATGTTACTATTTGCTTCCCACAGTCATTTTGTCTCTCACCTGCTAATTCACAATTTGGTGTAAAGCCATTTGCCGAAGTATAACCCTCTGGACATGCAGTTTCCATGCCTGTTTAATGTGTTTTAAAACATGTCATTATAACCGTTATAGAAATAATGCTAATTCGAATAAAATATATTTAAATAAATAATCAATTTGTGTAATCATGAAACTTAATGGGAACCAGTTTATACGTCATTGCAAGTAAATAGCTCATTAACAACATAGCGATTTCGAGCGATAATAAAACATATTTGAACGTATATTGACCCTTTTTCTGTCTATTCCGTCAGTTATCGGATATAAATCGTTAAGATAAGAATATTCTAGGTGGTGTCTTATACTATTTACCCATGCAAAAGCGGTCAAATGTATCAAGCGTAGGGAATAGACAGTAGACATTGTAATCGCCACAGCTCTTAACAGGAACACTGTAGCGACGGGTACATTCTTCATCCAGGAATGATGCACAAGCTAGTCTATCCTCTATGCCGTTTTCCTCTTGCAGAACTGTGTCTGTTATCAAATGGTATTATATTTTTTCATTAATTCTTATTTTACCAAAAATATATTTTATTATTGATTTTATCATTAATTGTTGACGATTGTTTTCTAAGTAACAGTATATGTTGAGGGATGAGCCTATGTTTTGTTTGAATTGGTGATAAATGAAATACTTTCTTACATGCACACACTTTAGAGGTTCATTTCAATGTACAATCATGCATTTAAGATGAAAGGAACATGTCATAGTTTTTTCTTGCAGCTAATCTTCAAACCTACTATCAATAACATATTAATGATAAATATCTTACCTGTCAACCATATTGGGGCGTAAGCATTGCACTGTCCGGTGTACGCCACGTCTCTTGGTATATCACCACCTGCACCGCTAACGGACCGGTACCATCCTTGCTCCAATACATAGTCATTCTCATGTGTGTTTGTTTCCGTGACATTGTAGCGGAAACTGCGAGTTGGTCGTCGAATTCAATGTAGACGGAACTGTCGCATGGGTCGAGGTCACGAGAACAGTCGCCTTCGACATCGACATCTTCTGTAAATAGAAGTGTATGGATATATCAAAATATCGGATAAACAGTGTAATGGTCTGTGGATGCATAGTTAAAAAGGACCCGATGTTAAATCCCATTCTGTCTTTCAATTTAGGCTTAGAAGTCCCTTACTAGTCACATTTGTATTTTGTTTGAGTTTAGTTTTATAACAATCACCTTCACATGGCGCATGTTATATTTCTTCATCATGTTACAATCTTTAGAAAAAAACTTTAAGTATGTAAAGGCGAAGTGCAAATATCACCATCAAGGTATATTGTATATCAAATGCATGTCAACAAATTAAATTTAAATTAATTGGCATTTCGAATACAAACACTATAATATTTTGTAGTCATATCGGTTATATACTTATAAACGATTAAAACATGATGAGCTATTACCTATTTTCTCACAGCCGGGTGTGAATCCATTAGATGATTCAAATCCAATAGGACAATCAATTTCAGAACCTGTAACAAAAACGTTTTTCTCTCTCATATATTATTCACCACCTAGTTTATAACAGTTTCACCTTTCAATGATTGATGCGGACCCAGGCAATATTAAACCGAGGCACTATTGGTTAACATTCTCAGAACAAATGGCGCCGAAAGGTTGTTTTCGTAATAGATAAATCCCCTCTCTAAACCCTCGCCTGAATGTGAACAACTGTGAACTATGATTGGACTCAAGATCATAGTTTATAAAAGCACATGCTTTATTTCCTACTATTAACATTAATTTATGATTTTTGTAAATCTATATTTTCAGTTTGTGTTACACTTTGTTATTTCATAGAATGACAAGTAACAATGCTAAATTACATAGTTTTTTTTTCATCTAAATTAAACATATTTACCCATGCAGAATCTATCATGTGCATCTTCCACCGGATACAAGCAGTACACATTGTAATCGCCGCAACTTTTCATCGGAATCGAATACTCACGAACACAGTCATCATCCAAAAATGAGGCACATGCTCTGAGATCGATAATGCCTCTAAAGGGATCATCATACGGGAGAACACCTACCGATATGATATATATTTAACAGATAATTAATTGCATCAACATGAAAATATATAAAAATATGCATACTTTTAATATCAATACCTTATTCATTTTCAATCGTATGCGTATTATTTTTCTTCAAAAGAAATAAATATATTATTACGTGATCAAACAATTCGATAACTACTTTTCTTTTATTAAATAACATAGATATTCTATAGCATTAATATAGTTCCTCAACAATGGACTAAAGCACCATATATACCAGTTATCCATATTGGTGCGTAAGCATTACACTGCCCTGTATATACCGGGTCCACAGGCAAATCACCACCAGCGCCACTGACGGACCGGTACCACGCCTGAGGTAACACGTAGTCATTCTCACTACCAATGTTGGCCGTGACATTAAAGCGAGTACTCCTGGAGGGGTCATCCAGTTCAACGTAGACGTCACTGCTACATGGATCTACGTCACGAAGACATGTGCCGTGAGAGGCAGCGGCGCAAAGTGCTATAGAAAATATATATCATAGACATCACAACCAGTAAATGAGACACCCGATTCAGTTTTCAGGTGACGCAATAGCTTTGACATAACAAATTCAATTATGACCATGGCTTAGTACCACATAGCCATGCTTTCATTTGTTACGTAAATAATGTATATTTCATGATATTTCTGTTGAAAATAGTGAGTGACAAAATACCTAATTGGGTGACTCACAAACTGGTTGTCAGGTCAATAACATTTAGATACAATACAACAAAACAAAAACAAGCAAACATACAAGGCGGTGACATAATAAACTATAGATATCATATTTCTATCTTTTAAAACATGCAATTCGATCGAAACATTTCAAAACTTAAACATAGTGTAAGGTGATTTTAAGCATGAAATTGTAACATTTTTAAATTTCCTTTAACCTTTTGTAAAACAATCCAAAATGACACAAGATTAAACTAACCTGCTGTATAAACAAAGTAACTCAGAAATTGCCGTTTGAAATCCATATCTTTCAATCTTTAGAAGGTTTTATTCCAACAACTGTTACTTATCTAAAAACATGGTATAATTTTGAATTTTAAATCAAACACCTTGCTTTTGTGTTTATACATTACATTGTTTAAGTAACCATGATAAACTTATATGAATTCTATTATACTGCGTTTATGCAAATAAACACTCCCAACACACATAAGGAAATAACATAGCAAATAGTATTGATTATTAAGCATGTCTATTTTTCAGCGAAGGTTGTGCTTATTATTTCATTGTGTCGATTTCTGCGTTTCAGCTAAACAGCTGCACTTGTAAAGGCCTTCAGTCAATAGGGGTTTTCCCATTTTATTGATTGTAATACACAGTTACGAATGATGAGAGCATTGAATAATAAGCTGCTTCAATCTATAATCGTTTATTATGACACATGTATTGATTATATGCAAGTAAATAATATAACAGGGAAAAGAATGTTAATATGTATATACAAAAATACATCAGTATGGAAAGAGACCTGTATCAGAGTTTATTTACTTTAATAACATCTCCGTAATCCATTTAGGCGACAATAAACAAATGAATGAATTATTACATGACAAATAATTGTTTAAAGGGAAAATTTAAATAAAACGTTAATACAAACAAACAAGCCAGTCTTAATAAAATTGCTTATTCCAATGTGTATAACGTTGATTAAATAATGATCAGTTGGCAAATATGAATACAAATAAAAATATAACGGTGAAAGATATACATCATAGATAAATACTTCAATAACAGCTCTAATGGTCCTCTATAAGATTCCTATTCAGATATAAATTCCGATCTGGCAACATTTTACAGCATAAGGGAATCAATGAAATCCCTTTGATTCTCAATTAAGGGTAATCACATGTATTCCTTTTATATAATAAACATATAATCCTGCCGCCATAGCATCTATATTTAGTAACATAGCTCTGATTGGTTTGCCAGTGTATCGAATTTTCCGAGCACTTCCCTGAATCTCAGCATGTGGAACTGTGTGTTGTACTAGTTATTTTTCGTGAATAATTCTATAATTTTTCACATGTCAAATAGATATTATATATATATTTTGGCATTGAGCCGAAAAAAATTCGGAAACTAAAATCAGTTTATTACAATCTATACTAAATTATGATCAATAACAACACTTTATAGAAATCTCACAATTCAACAATATTTCGATAAGTCTATTACTGCTTCTCAAATATTATTTAGACCTTGTTTATTACCTATTCATCAAGATTTGAGTTTTATTAGAAACAAACGATCAGATACAAATATTTTTTTATTTATTTAACATGGTTAACCCTAAAATAAATATATCTAATCAATTATGAATAGGAATCATATTCCTAAATGTGAATATGTTTATAAACAAGTTAAGACTGATCCTTATGCCGCCATATATTTTTGCTGACCTACAATATCCTAATTCAAATATCGATCTGACATATTTTTTCTTGTTTCGACTTCCTTGTTTTCGTTAACGGAATCGCATATGGATCAATTATGTCATCAACAGCATGATGAGAAAATATTCCATAACTGGGTCACGTGTCATTGATTGAACATTGTAGTTGAACATATAAGTTTTCTTAATTATTCGCATTATCACTTGAATATCATGTGAAAATAAATATTAAAACTAAAATAAATCTTATAATAAAACAAAGCTTGATTTCAAAATAAAATCACGTGTAAGTAGTAATGACATCAAAAACATAAAATATGCGGGTTTATCAATGGATTTCAAACTCAATTGTAGTATGGCTGGCCCTTCTCATAATCTGTAAGTATAGAGTCTTATCTAGCTTTTTTATGAATATCATTAGTTTTGGTAAATTGACGATGATAAAAACACCACATGAATATTGGAAGTGTATATTTCTTTAGCAGTGAATAGTGAATGCTTTTTACATATCATTTTTTTTTTGTTATTTCACTTACTTTGTTTTTAAAATTGTTGAAACTTTGATCTGGTCTTGTTCCAATAATAAACGAAGCCAAGTAAAACATGCAACATACGTAGCTTCTTTTCCATAGATCAAGTTAGAGCAGATTGTCCACGAGACGTGGACCCGTGTTCAAGCAGCGTCTATACACCGCTTGACACACCTTCCAGAAGTATACTTTACAATGTATCGGATTCAAGCAATGAAAATGACTATGCCCTCCCTGAATCGTGGTACAGGTCGGTCAGCGGGGCCGGAGGAGATATGCCAACAGAAGTTGTTTATACGGGACAATGCAATGCCAATGCGCCAATATACCTTACAGGTTAGTATAATTTGAAAAAGATATATATTTAAAATGAAATATTTATACAAACCAATGCTGCTCTCATGGTGAATTTTGATATCCTAATACCAAATAATAGTTGTGATGACTAATTGGAATTAACAATTGTCAAAAACGGACATTTTTAAAACATAAACACTTTGCTATTTAAGCATAATTAATGTTTTACAGAAACCTCAGATAATTGGCATTTTGTTGGTTTTAAGTACCTTGAAATGAAATATCGGCATTATATATATCATAGCAATGCTAGGTAAAATATATTGAAATGAGTAAACCTCAAGAGACCTACACTAAATGTTTCACTTACACATTTCATATAAATTTACATTTTCAGATAGCCTTCCATCACAGGCGGATGGCATAGTATATCTATCTGCATGCGCCTCGTTCCTAGATGATACTTGCACCAGGAGCTACGCCATTCCTGTCAAGAACTGCGGCAGCTACAACGTGTATTGTCTATCACCCGTAATTGATGCATTCGATAGATATTGCATGGGTAAGAACTAACTTTTGAGAAAGAGCTGTGAAGCATTTTAAAGCAGTTAGTGACTTTTTAATATTGAGATTCAATAAGTTAGCAAGTAACGATGGATGATAAGCTTATTTCATCGTTTAAACCACATATATAAACATTGTATATTTCCATCATTACTTCTCTTTTGATATACTGGTAATAGTAAAATGAATATAGAACAAAACGTATATTTTTAACGTATATCATTAACAGGGTGTAAAACAATGCAAATGATTTGCAATGAATCATTATTTTTAGGTTCAGAGCTTGAATGCCCTGACGGATATACATCATACAATGGGTTTACACCAGGCTGCGAAGAAATTGGTAAGAAATAGGTTTATACATCACCTTCTATGTTTTTTTTATAATAAACATAGACTAAAATCTAGTAAAATATAACAAATAACTAAGAAAGCTTCACATTTGCTGATTTTAAAAAATATATTGATAAATACTATATAAAAACATTTCAAGGCAGGGTGCCGCTATAATATAAAGTAAATTTGGTATTTTAAGACACATTTCAAAATCTGACTATTTCTAAATATTTCATGTTTGATTGACAGTCGGAACTATCGGCGAATGCCCTACGGACGACGACCCCTGTCTCAGTTCCGTCTACGTAGAACTCGACGCACCGACCCGTTCTACACTCTTCAATGTAATTACTTCAAACGAAAATGACTATGCACTTAGCCAAGAATGGTATCGTTCAGTAAGCGGTGCCGGTGGTGATATGTCAACTGAAGTTGTGTACATAGGACAATGCAATGCCTATGCACCGATATATTTGACAGGTAAGCGGGGTTTTATTTTTGAACACGAGATCTAAGTACACCAAGGTTAATGTTTGACATAAAACTGTGGTGATGCTATATTGTTGTGTGTCAAAATATACATGTGCATATTTGCTATATAGTAATCATAAATTTTGTAAACAGTCTCACAATTTTCACATTTTCCTTAGTTGTAAAACAAATACATATATAATAATGACGGATACTAATCGCATACTAATCATTATTATTATTATTATTATTATAAATATACATGTATGTGTGGCGTATATATGAATGAGCATAAATTGTGATTTATGGCCTCGGATATATTCATGTCAATGAGTACACCTACCGAAATATATTTCACTAGATATAATGTTTGAAACCGAATATGAAATGTGTGGTTTACATGTTGTTGTTTTTTTTTTCATTTCGAAAATGGAAATCATCATTAAAATAATGGATATGCATTAAACAATATATATATGGGGGCATGTTATATCTCATCTGAACAGACCGACTACCTTTGGATTGGGAGGGAATTGTAACAGCCAAAGGATGCGCTTCGTTTTTTGGCGACATCTGTGTGAGACAGTACTATATTCCAATCAAGAACTGCGGCTCGTATAATGTTTACTGTCTACCCCCGACCGCTGATGCTTTTGACCGTTACTGCTTTGGTATGTTTAGTGTTTGCAGTGTGGTCGAACATTTATGAGAATTCAATTCAAAGATACGGCTGTAATCAAACTTATACATATCTTCCTTTCTTAATAGGTCATGAGAACATATTCACCTTTACATATACAGTAACTCTTCCCATAAAGTCTGGTCTATTTATTTATGCAATGTTTGGTAAATGAGCATTTAGACTATATGAGTGCGAAGGTTGTTGGTAAAAAAATAGTCGGATTCGATGATCTTTTGATGTCACGCTTGAATGATGTAATACGAATATTATGGATTACGCTCAAATAATATTCATTTGTGTGTTTTATGAAATTGCTATTATATGGCATGAACAAAAGGACTTTTGCATGTTAAAACTTAAAACGCAAATTAAAACCGTTTATTGATATTTAAAATTATGTTAAAACTCACAATATACCCTTTTATTTCGGTTAAAAATAAAGCATTCAAGCGAAAGTTGTAATTTATGTTTTAGGCTCCGAACTTGAGTGTCCGGAAGGATTTACATCGTACAATGGGTTCACACCAGGCTGTGAGGAAATTGGTAGGAACAAACGGGTTTAATGTATCTATGGCAATGTATTATTTTATATTATAAACATATTCTTAAGCCTAGTAACATATAACACGTAGTTATCACATATACACTCAATGTTATTGTTTGCTGATAAAACTTTATTGGTCTCGAGAATGAATAAATGCAATATTATTTTCTGATTTTGAACAGCTGAATGCATGTATAATAGAAAATGAATTCGATAATTAAATAAATATTTCAATTTAAATAAAAATTTCAATTTATATCATTTCATTAAATTGATAGTTGGAACGATCGGTGAATGTCCTACGGACAATAACCCCTGTCTCAGTTCCGTCTACGTAGAACTTGATGCACCGAGCCGTTCTACACTCTTCAATGTAATTACTTCAAACGAAAATGACTATGCCCTGAGCCAAGAATGGTATCATTCAGTTAGCGGTGCTGGTGGGGATATGTCAACTGAAGTTGTTTACACAGGACAATGCAATGCCTATGCACCCATCTATTTGACCGGTAAAAGGGGTTTTATTATTATACACGAGTTCTAAGTACATCGAGGTTAATGTTTGACATAATATTGTGTGCAAATATGTGTAAAGAAATATACATGTACACGGTATCTTTATCGTTGCATTTGTTTGATTGTCTCGTAATATTATAATAATATTGAGGGAAAACGAATATATATATTTATGCTATTGGAATATTAAATATTTTGTTAAATAACAAATTACAAAATAAGATAATAAGATATTATATTTATAAACATGAATTAAACATACTTCGTAGCATAAAAATGATCATGTTTTTTAATCAGGATACTTGCCTTTTGATATCTTTGATACTAATAAACAGAATAAACAGAACGATTATATCTTATGTTTTATATAAGTAAATTATTGATAATTTCATTCAATTAATTCGAATTATAAGACATAAGTTGGATACAAATAAGAATATAATCATGTTTTTATTCAAAATCCCATTATTGAATAGACCGACTTCCTCTGGAATGGGAGGGAATTGTAACAGCCAAAGGATGCGCTTCGTTTCTCGACGACACCTGTGTGAGACAGTACTATATTTCAATCAAGAACTGCGGCGACTACAATGTTTACTGTCTACCCCCGACCGCTGATGCTTTTGACCGCTACTGCTTTGGTATGTTTAGTGTTTGTAGTGTAGTCATACATTTATGAGAATTTAATTCAAAGATACGGCTGTAATCTTATAGTGTATTCCTTACATAACAGATCATGAAAACATAAACACCTTTGTTTTATGTAGAGTAACTCTTCCTATAAAGTCTTAGTGGTCTGGTCTTTTTATTTATGCAATGTTTGGTAAATGAGCAATTAGACTATTTGATTAACATATCGAATACTATATAAGCTAAAAGGTATTATTTACTTTGTTTTGGAAAATATTTCTATTCAAAATTGCAAACAATATAATTGATTTTGAAGGATCCGAGTTGGAATGCAGCGAAGGCTATACATCTGACAATGGATTCACTCCGGGATGTGTGCCAATAGGTATAACTATACAATACATTTCCAACTATATTTGCCTATTTATTCGATTCGGAAACTGAAAAAGTGATATTTGCCATTGTTAGGAATATATCAATAGCAGTATTTTTAATCATCGTTTCGCACCAACCCCAGCAAATTCATCGTTTTACCATTTATTGATCATGCATCTTGGTTTTAATACATTTGGTACGATATTGAATAATACACATATAACATTTCCAGATGAAACAACGATGGTAACTACAGGGGAAACTGAAGGACCATTGACGCCAATACCTATATCAACAGGCAGCTCTTCAGTGACTAATTCTCCTTTATACCACTTTTCAGAGGAAACAACGAGGAGAACTGTAGGAGACACTCAAGGACCTTCAACACCAAACCCACCACAAACAATCAGCGTCTCAGTGACTGATATTTCAGAAGGGCCAAATGAGACAGGTAAACGACAATAAATTTTTCAAATGACAATTCTATTTTATGATAATATTTAACGCATCTTATAATACGACAGTTAATTCTTATAAACCAACTACTATACATATTATACCTGAACGTTGCATTATGCGTATCTATAATACTACTGTTGTTAAATGTTAAACTTACACGAATCTAAATTTCAGCTGATTAAATACCAAAATATAATCAATCCGTTTATAGAAATAAAAACATATTTATTGTCTTTTTCAGATTCGGATGAAAAGTCGGCTGAGGTCTTTAGCGAAGAGTTTCTTATCACGATCATTGTGGCTGCTACGGTTGTTTTGGTGCTCATTGCAGTAACGATTATTGCCGTCGCCTGCGTGTTTAAACAAAAGAGGTTTGCATTTATGTATTTTATTGTTCAAATATGTTTTCAATCTAAAGAGATTTGAGAAGTCTTATATTTCAAATTAGTTGTATGGTGGTGAATGATAATATGTTGATAATGTAATCTCTTTATTAAACAGATCACTTTAGAATATATGTGTTTAAATTGCGAATCTATTATAAAATGATAAAAAATACTATATAACAGAAGGTGCATATATAATAACCTAACAATTATTCAAACAATGTTTTTATTTTACCAGGGCATCGTCAGCTAACGCTGTCAAGGAAACCTACGCGCGTCCACAATCACCACCTCCTGCATACACCGAAATCGAACTCCCTCCTTCAATGCATCACCCTAACAGCCCACGACGAACACGTGCTCCTTCCGGTAGGAATCACGTGATCAGAGGCAGTTTTGGAAACAACAGGGTTTCGTCCGCAGTTTCACATGCAACAGCACCGCCATACGATAGGTCAATGACGCCGGTGTTTTAGACTTGCATAGATATATAAAAGACTATGAACATTTTAAGAGCAATTAAAAATGAAAGTATTGTGACCGGTCATATATATTGATATTGGGGTTAGATTATTGCATCGATGACTTCATTGATTAAGAATTGCAATAGGACAGTGAGAATCGGTTTTTATGTTTTACGAAATTTTAGCTTAAAATTTTGATTAAGAACTATGTTCAGGGTACACCTACATTTATATATGTATTTAGCTAATAACATTTAATAGCCGAAATGATAAATTCATTTTACATATATCAGCCCTATCTCAAGTTTTACATTTATATGATTATATATAATTTATGCTGAGCATCTGCAAACAAATGATATATATTAAAGAATGTGTGATGTGAAGACAAAATTGTCAACTGTTCATAAATAAAACTAAGAGGATCATTCAAATAGCAATACACATTATTGCATTTGATAGAATGTATTTGTAATAATTGGTGTATTATCACTAACGTATATTATAGTTCTTATTTGATTTTGTAAAAGAAGGCATCAGTTCAGGTGTTCAGAACAATGGTAAATACCAATTTTTAAAATTATTAACAACAAAGTTATCATTGTTTTAGTAGTGTGAATCAATTCATAGAATAAGAACAAAGCAGATACTTATCATAAAACATTAAATACCACTAGAATATACAGAATATGTGACTTGTTATTGTGTTTGAATCACCATACATTTTCTGAGTATTCTCAACCAAATATTGCTTAATTAGTTGCAGTTGACATCGTGGTCAAATGAAAAACTCATTTATATAGGAAAACATTGGTCGCGTTTCTTTCTCTCATGCAATATGTTTTTCCAGCCAGGTCAGAGAGTTCATTCAATAAAGTCACTGACGCAAACAAAAGATATTGTGAATTTATTGACTGAATTTTTTAAGCTCAGGGTTTCGTCATTATTATTTTGGAGCATTTAGTACAAAATACTGTTCAAATATATCAAAACAAAACGTGAAAAGATTGTGTCAGGTGATAAAATCCAGTCATATCATTCAGTTTTCTTTGACTGACTTGACTGGAAAACATTAATTTACTTACAGAAAATAAACACATTTTTGTCGGATCTCACTGACTTAACTAGACAATCTGAGCTGACTGAGAGAAAAGAAACGAAACCAATCATAAAACAGTCTATAGCAATGTCATCTGAAGGTTAAACAAATAGTTTTTATTATCATTTTATATAATAAATATTCTAGTCATGTATGTGTCTTTACTAGCCCTTTAAGGATTGGCATTTATTCAAGAAAAAAAACAAAGTCATAGGAAAATCTCCACTGATAAGGAAGTGGTGTAATTTTCTCAATATTTCCGTTTATGTTTGTTTGCTATGCATTAGATAAACACGATAAATTAAAAGATATTTCTATCGTATATAAGGCTCTTTTTGTCCTCGTAGTTCGATTCATTCTTGGTAAGAAGTGTAATATCGTGAATATGGTTTTACATCTGATACAGGCCTCTGTGTATGCGAAGAAGGATACACGGACATAGATTGCGGAAGCGATTTGAATAACGTTCCGATCCTCTTTGATCTTCCAAACTCCGGTTTATGTGATCTCTCCGTCAGACCCTGTGAATTAATCAATGTTGTAGACTCCTTTGCTGTAAACGTCAATTACGCGACGTGAGCAACTTTACAAATTACAATCACATGAAAATGGCCAATATTGTCTATATTATAAGTATTAAAGTCACACAATCAGTTTGATGCGTTTCTTGAAATAATGCGTATGATTCGTAGATGGATGAGACTTTAACATTGAAATGATGAAATGGAATAAAATACTTATATAAGAGATGCATTTGCCATTATAATGATAACATTTTAATATTCCTATTATATTCACTATGCACACATTTAAATGCTTAAATGCTACAACATCATCTGATCAACATAACCTTGACATTCTTATTTGGTTCACTATGTACACATTCAGCTTCCTTTTAACAAAGTGTGTAGCGTTTTTAAAGCCATTCACCAATATGTCTAGTACATAAATGAGCACAGTGTGAAATATGATAGACAATGCTGATCAATATTCACATAATTAGATTGACTTATCATTTAACAGCAAAACGGGGAAAACATAGGCGATGTATTCATCCTTTTAGCAGAATACATGCACGAACAACGAGTTGTATGTCCTATCTCTCATGATGATTTTGGGGAAAGCATTCGGAACGCTGTTGGGTTCTATATGATTGACATATGAACGAAGAGTTCTCCATTAGTAAGCGGTTGACTGTGTTCAATGGAGATTGCTATGCATGTTCGAATGGACAGTGTATATCAACGGTGAGCAGTGGTTATACCTATCCGTTGGTGTCGGTGGTGAAATATGATGTTGGTTGGGTTTTTCGTTGTAAATGTGTTTTGTACATATGAAGTCATTTCAAGTACTTTTCTCTTTGGATGTTTAAGTTTCGTTTTTAAAAGCAAAAACAAAATAAAAATCCAGATATATTAAATATTTTGAAAAATGTATGTTTCTTTTTTCAAGTTAAAAGTCATTGCATCAAAAAGGTACACAAACGAATAACTATGTCAACTTATTGGATATTTGAAAAGCAGTTGTAATATATATAAATGATTTAAATCAAATGTGCTATATCACAAGATCTGATTCATTTTATACACTAATGAAATATGATGATTTATCAAATTTGACAGAAAAATGGCAGCAAAATGCTTTATTGATCCCATACAAAAGATGCACCAGTTGTGTTGTATAAAAGACTACTGACAACTAAATTGGCATGATTCAAATTTATATAAGACATTCAATTGATTAACTACATTTATATACAAAAACAAGTCATTCATCAGCCGTAATTATGCTTAAAGGGTATAAGGAAATGGGTAATTTTCCAATTGATAGATTGATATAAGATATGCTTTTGATCATTTACACTGATAAACAAAAACAAGTTATCCACAATCAGTTATTAGTATTATTGGGTTTATTTTTATCTCGAAATGATATAAGGAAATTGATAATTTTCAGAATTAATCGCGTTCTGGCATGTTTGGTCACCTTAACATAGTTTCCGTTGGTCCTCTTACTACTTATAATTTACCATTGAATGACACTCAATGATACAGTGTATTGTTGGGTAATCAAACTTATTTCTTCCATAAATCGCATGGATTAATAACACTATTTTTATTGGTATCACTCTATATTAAATTTGAGGTATGTGTTTGACATTTGATCCATGACCCGACTTATCATAATGCAGATACGATACGGAAACAAGGAAATTGGCACGTTGTACCTATTTTCGGCTTCTTTATTCAATATAAACGCTGGTATAGTGTTAATTGATCATCCATTAGATTTAATTACGGTTTATGATTACATATAAGACACTGCGCTTGTCATTAAGATCATTCTTGCCTCAGGACTGGGCTTGAACAAGCAATAATGTTGTTAATAACAGTATTAATCCAGGTTTTGATAACACTGAATGCAGGTATGTATAAATGTAATGATTGCATTTTTTTTAATTTTCAGAAATTGTGAAGCAAATACCATTAGCAGCTAGACATTTGAAAACGTTGCCTGAGATGTTTCTTGCGTATACTTTGTTTTGTTTTCCATCGCTGCTGGATAATTCAATTCAATATCGTAAGCAAAGCCAAGCATTAATAGATGATGATATTTGCTGCTGCAAAAAAAATGCCTTCATATGTACTTGCTTCAAACACATCATATTAAAACCATTTGAAAGTATAAAAATCTGCTTATAGATATTGTTTTTTTTTGAATATTTGAAACCAGCTGCATATTTTTTGTGAAGTGCATTATTTGTTACATAAACAAATTGCAATGTGTGATAATGCAACAAATTAATTAATGTTGGAAACTCCTAGTTTTCCTACTTATTGTCCAAAATGCTAAATCAACCGTTACAGGTTTTTTTCAAAGTACGCCAATGATTCATTGTCCAATAAGTGACAAATTGATCAAATCTTTAAATTTACATATTTAACTTTAGTTTTGTTCTTTTTTATCAATTTTAATTTTCGGATGAGGGTTGCACGCTATCTAAAACTCATATGCAATACAATGGAGGATTTGCAGTGTTTCTCTTGTTGTAGGTCTGTTGTTCGCTCATTATGTATGGAACCATAGTCACTAATGTGTACGCGTACAAATTAGTTATATCTCCATATGAGCATAAACGTTAACTCAATTTATGTTTTTATTTTTTTTCAGTTAATAGGTCGGGCTCGACCTGTCCTATGAATATCGATGTTTGTCTTTCCGAAAATTACATTGAAATGGACGACCCTAATAGATCAACCAACTTTACTGTAATTGAAATTAGCTCCGCCGACAGTGACTTCACCTTAAATGAAAACTGGTATCGCTCAGTGAGCGGTGCCGGAGGGGACATGCCAACAGAAGTGGTTTATACAGGACAGTGTAATGCCTATGCACCGATATGGATTAATGGTAAGGTCATAATTTGTCAAAACGATTCCATATGTGTTGATTATATCACTCATAAAGAAAACAACGTTTATCTTTCAAATAGACCTGCATTATAACATACTCAATGATTGAACGGTGACAATGTATACATCGACATAGAGCGGTAAGTTGAGTGGTGAAATTGTTCATGTGTCGTTTTGACGTGAGTAGATAATCTTTCAACATCGCAAAAGTATTGTTTGCGAGAGTGCATTTTGATTTTATTAATCAATTTTGTTCAAATTGGTGATAGTTATTTCCATTTATTGCTTTACCAAGACAACCTCCCAACTTTCGCAGACGGAATTACCGAAGTAAGAGGATGTGCCTCTTTTCTTGAAGATACTTGCACCAGAGAATACAATATTCCAGTTCGTAACTGTATTGATTTCAATGTGTATTGTCTTGGTCCCACCACTGATAGCTTTGACCGATGGTGTATGGGTAGGTGTTTTATCTTAATGAAATTCTAAGTAACTATCAAAATAGCGTTGTTGATTGATATAGTCAATTACAAAATCCAAGATGTTTCCTATGACGTATCAGATGAAACAATCAGTGCTAACTTGTACATGTTATTGGATAGAAATTCTTTTATTTTTATTCTTTAAAAATAGGAACGCAAGGCCCTTGTCCTGATGGTCAGGCATCTGACAATGGGTTTACGCCGTGTGCGCCAGAACAAGGTTAGTCATTGTATTTCGAAGAATATAGGCAAATTATAACATAATCATGAATATACTTGGAACATTTGCAACGATAGAATCATTATCATCTATATATAATCATCCGACCCTTAACATACTCCATCTTAAGTATATGATGTTAATATTGTACTAAAATTATAAATGCACGTTGTTTGATGAATTATGTTTTTTGTATTTTTAGTAGTTGACCTTACATTTGAAAATGATCCGGAAATAATAGTACGAGTTGAGTATGAATTACAAACAGATCCACGGTGGCCATTAGACTTTTGCGAACCTTTCTATATCTTTGAATGCGATATAGATCACGGCGACAATAATGCCTTCTTTGATGTCCAATGGTATGCAAATGGCAATGTAATATTCGAATTTGTGGATGAAAATGGACTTTCAAGTACCGAAATGCCATCACAAATTACGTCTGGGCAGCTTCTGGCGAGAAATTACAAGATTGGAACAACTGTGAATATTGCAATTTTATCACTTCAATATATTTCTTTAAACCAATTTTATTAAAACAATATAATAACCATAATTATTAAATGGTGTATTGCACCTCCTTTTTTAAAGGATTGTGTAAATTAAAGCAAAACGTTGCCTATTATAAAATCATTATTAATATCTTAGTATTATCATTATTACTTAAGTGGGCAAATAATGAAACTACGTTGTTAGTTTCGTAAAGTTATTATGTTTTAAGAAAAAAGTAATGTTTCTTCATTAAGCTTACTTGTCGAGTGACTCCAAAATCAAGTAATGACAACCACGCCTCGTACGGCGCTCTGAAGGAAACCGAGTTTTTTGCGGGAATTAATGTTTCTGATAGCAGTCAGTTCATTGAACTTCAAGAAGGAGGTTCACCTGCATATTACAACGCCAGTTTTACTATTCCCCTTAGGTAGATCCATGGCAGCATATTGTTTTATATGTTTGAATGGACAACAACAGAATAGTAATGCACTCATTCATATGTATAACATACATTCATGACGAAATATAGTATTTATGCATAAAGTAGGTATTTGATTCTCTAGGTGTGGGTTTCCCACTTTTACCGAAACCTGTGAGGATCAGGGATGTGGTAATAATGGCAACGTAATAGGAATTCGTAAGGTTATTTCCGGAACCAATCAGGAATGTGCAGATAATGATGACATAACAGTGCAAATCGCCGAAAATACCGAGGAGGATTGTTTTATAAACGCCAATGAGTGGGGGTTTGCGTTGCAAATCAATGCAAACCCGGACCACGTGTATAATCCGAGAAGACAAATCGTGTTGCAATTACAAACAACTTCGGGGGACTATAGCGACTTCTGGGCTGATTACGAATTGCCAAGAGCAACGGTAAGGAAAGGGGATTCTATTTTTACTATATATGTTATCTATATATAATGATTCTTAATTGTGTTGTGCGTGTTTAAACACAATTATACTTTTTGTATTTTATTGTTTATATTTTATTTTTAGGTCTTTATAAACGATGGCGAAACTAATGTCGCTAACAGGGCCTGTATAGTCAGCAACGATCCGCATTTCTGGAGCTTTGATGGCCAACGGTAATTTCTTATAAATTGTAAATTTATTTGACAAAATATTCAAAAAGTAATACGTATATTAAACTCATTTTTGCTATGAAATTATAATTGGCTTATGCAATCTTCTACTTGATTACTTAATATGATATAATTTTTATGATTTAAGGTGGGAGATGCAAATGGAAGGAAAATTCCTCTTATATAAGCATAGAACTTTGCCAATATCAGTACGTGACTAAACAAAACCTTTTGTACATAAATGCATGAAAGGATAAATGAAAGATGAAATATATATTTATTACCCTAAAGTCGCTTTTAAATTGTTATATATATTCCAAATATAAAACCAAAATAGAATTAAAACATGTTATGTGTCTAAAAGAGTTAGTAATAACACATATTTGTCTACGAATTCTATTACCCTCGTCAATCTTGGTCATAGGTAGAGGGATTTTTTAATCGACCTTCCCGTTGGTACACTGCCAATTGCGGAGGAGCAGTTCGATCTGGTGGAGAAGTGTTTGTATTTGATGCATGCAAAAGTACTCAAGCATGGCGAGTTTCTGCATATGAATGTGGGGAGGGTCTACGTAACATGAAAGTTACTCGATTAAATTCGTATCAATATCAGGTATGTGAAATAGTTATACATTCACAGTATTGTGAGTTTGAGGATACATTTCTTATTAACATACATAGCTTTTGAAAGTTCTATGTCGGTAAATGAATTATGTACAATATTTATTTATCAAGATGTCGACTAGATACCACTAATGCTCGTTTAACTGTTTGTTACTTGCGTTTGTCAAATAAAGAAATTAAACGTATTAAAGCTAAAGTGATTGAGTATATTTCATTTTCTATCAAAACATATTCGTTTGTATTTCAAAGATAACTCTACCGACGGGGACCCGAGTTATATTGGGTCTACGGATGCAATATATTTACCCATCTGTGTTTGACTGGGAGCAAACAGAGGGTTTGTGTGGTTATCTTAACGGCGTTAACAGTCCAGACGACGACATGGTCTTACGAGGAACATCTACTGTAGATGAGGGTACCCCTTCTCCTACGTGGTGGTATCGGAACGAATATGATGACTTTGCTAACTCTTATAGGTGAGTTTATATTTGAGGGTTAAGTGGAACCACCACTGTTGATACGGGTGACTCAAGGCGGCAACATAATGATTTTGCTAATTCTTATAGGTCTGTTTTTGTACTTTACAGAATAAGAATTGTAAATCCGGTTCGTAAAAAGCAACTTGATTTTGAAGCATATCATATTCATGATATTTAACCTTTTAATACAGGGTCCCAGATGATGAATCTCTGTATAATGGTGTGATTGTTGATGATTTAGAATATGATGACATCAGTTTTTGTGTTTGCTCAGGCGATGATGAAAATCCGGGTAATTATTTCTATATATGTTATGACATAAGTTGTTAACTACTTCAAATATAACTCACATGTTTTATGTTTATTATTTTGAACAGAAGAGACATTCAAACATGGGTTCAAACAATAGCATATAATTAAGAATGATTCTTGATGATTATATTAGCCTTTCTTATACTGAATTAACTACTCTAGGGGCTGGGTGTTCTGCAACACCGAATGTGGATTGTGTGGCTGGAAGCCACACAGAAGCATCGGGTGATTCTCATAGATGCACATACTCTAGACGACGTAAAAGAGATATAAACTTGGACATTGATGAACCATCTATTGGCAATTTCAACTACGATCCAAACTATGTGGCTCAGGTACTCGTTTTAACATTTAATTACAATCAAAAGCGAAAACTATTTGTCATGTGTTTGTTTAAACAATGTTTATTGATGAAATATTAGATAAAACAATATATCATAAATTTTGAAGTGATAATGTTATGCAAATAATTTAAGCCTTCTGGTTGGATAAATGGCTGGACTAACGAGACTGCATATGAGCACTGTCAAAACGTTTTTGGTGCCAGTTCAAGTGTACAGGCCTGCTTGAATGTCCCAAACCTTGATGTTGATGGCACAATACAGAGTTGTGTTTCTGATATCTTCGTGAGTATTTCACTACTAATCGAGAATAAATCAAGAATTGAAAGGTATATATCATAACAGGGATATGCATTGTTCTGTAAGAAATTGTTATGTTAAATTCAAGAAATGATATTAAGGTATTGGGATGATTTTATTTAGACTATAAATCAAGACAAGTTTTTATAAGGAATGCACCCTTTTTAAATAAAACAGATAACTGGCCAATCCGAACACAGCCAAATTCATGTAAATGCCATCATAAACATGTGTCAAAGTGAGGTGGCAAGATATGATTTTGAATCAGACAACGATACGGATCTTCCTATTTCCCCTGACATGGCCAGAGAAATTCTGAATGAAGTGTGTGCTAATGATTGTTCAGGACGTGGAACATGCCAACAAGGTAAATAGTTTGAATATTTTTCAAATATTAACAAGCTTCACATGAAGTTTTACTAAAATTATAGGTTTTTAGACATTCAAATTCAAGAAATCGGACAATAATATTTCATAATATAAAGACATGTCCAAAAGTGTGGGCATTTTAGTTTGGAGGAATAATTATTTAATATATATTTTCCTTGAAGTGACTGTATGTCAATGCAACATAGTTAAAGCACGACACATTTGTTTATTGGCATCATCCTAAGTAAGATTAAATTTTGGATAACATTATTTGATTCGTTTACTTGATTTATTTTAAACTTTTACATCTCATGCAGGTCTGTGTGTATGCGACCAAGGTTATACTGACATAGATTGTGGGAGCGATTTAAATCACGTTCCTGTCCTCTTTGATCTTCCAAACGCCGGTTTATGTGATCTTTCTGTCAGGCCCTGTGAATTGATTAATGTATATGCCGATGCCTATGTCGTGGACTCCGTATGGTGTAAACTACAATTACGCAACGTGAGTGACTATTTTTATTTAAAACATAGTATTATTGTTTTTTTTTCTATAATTTAGTTTTGTCAAGCATTTTCAAAATCACATGCATTACAATCACACAATTAGCCTGGTTAGTATATTAATGAACCTATTAAATTGAAAGCAGTGTTCTTGCAATATGTTTGATATTCTGATTCTGCAATATGTGCACATTCCAATTCAAAACAAACATCTGATTTAAATAAATCAAATTTCATTCAATTTCATAATATGTTCATTATGCACACATTCACATTTTAACATTTTGCTTCTACTTCTTCATCAAAATAAGGAGTAGCAACCCGCAACGACTAATTTTCTTTTACAAAAATGTGCGCATCAACAAATATATCACTCAAGTGATTATTTACTTTATTTTATTTCATAGCAAAACGGCGAAAACATTGGTAATCCACTCATCCTTCCAGCAGAGTACATGCACGAGCAGCGTTCTGTTTGCCCCATCTCTCTTGATGATTTTGGTGAGAGTCGCTGGGGCGTTGTTGGGTTTTACATGATTGATATATCAACGAGCAACAATGGGGCTGATTTCTCAATTAGTAAACGGTTGACGGTATTCAATGGGGAATGTTATGCATGTTCGGATGGCCAGTGCATATCATCGGTGAGTTTTTTTTATCTGATGATTTTTTTTTCAGCTGTCTGACTTTTTTTCTTTAATCATTGATGCTTTAGATTTCTAAAGTATCATTTAAATGCCCAAGATAAAATAAATATCATGAAAAAATATGTGATACTCATTGTATCGAATCTGTACTGAAATCAACAATCTTCTCAATTAATGTGAAACAGTTGAAAATAAGATTGAATACCTTTTAGCCTGATGTATGTCAGTACAGCGACGTATGCTACAACAATACTGAGAGTCCTGACGACGCCCCATGCTACAGATGCAATGGTCAAACTCAGGAGATGGAGGTTCAGGTAAATATGTTTTTAGAATTATATTAGAAAGAAGACCTCAATCTGAAAACTATACGTGTGACAATAATTTTCAGAAACCATGAAATGGCTTCTTATTCCAAACACATGTATTAAATCCATAGGTTTACTAAAAGAAGATAAGCATAAAACTTTTGATGAATCATATGTACAATTAAATTACTGAAAGAGTCAGCAGCTATTAGGCTAAACCATACAAACCTCGAGCTTCAGTCTATTCTTATAAATGCTAGATATATCTAAAAAGTAGTAAAATAATTAATAGATTAAATGATGGATCCTTTATTCTTGTAGGAAGGGTATTGCTTCATCATCAATCGGTGCTATAATCACGGAGACACAAACCCAGATGATTCATCAGAGTACTGTGACACTAATGAAGATATATATGACTGGAACAGCGGTAAGTCGTGTCAATTAAATTGATGCATTTTGGTAATTTCCAATCGCCAAGTAGGATCAAAATAGCAATATCGTATAGCGTATAGTTACAATAGATACATATTTTTTAAATGATTATTTAATAGATACATAAGTTACTTATTTGTATATAATTTCCGATGTCTAACATCATATGCTAGATGTTTGGTAATCATTAAGATAAATTATGAAAATTTAACCCTATATTAGTATTATAAATGTGATAAATGTGTGAAACTGCAAATTTTATGCTACAATGTTTTCACTTCAGAGAAGTCAAAATCCAAAGACAGTGATGACATGCTTCTCATCATCGTCATTGTGGTCGTGATTGTGGCATTAGCAGGAATGGCAATTGCAGTGATAATTGC
>LQRL01005006.1:30810-46161 GCA_001703475.1 Hydroides elegans
ACAAGCGGATGCACAACGTGTTAGCAATATTCAAAATGGCGGCGGCAATCTTGATCATTTGGTTGTGTCATCGTCATCACAGGCTGGTGGTGTGGACGAGTTCTATCATCAGGCACCGACTAACCACACAATGGCTGCTAATCAGTTCCCCAAGAAAACAACGTAAGTCTATTATGCACCAATCACTAATGTAATAGAGTTGATCAGTTTCCGAAGAAAATAGCGTAAGTCTATTATACACCAAATCATGCAATTGTGGCTAATAATTTTCCAAACAAAACAAAAAAGTTTTGGACTTAAGGTAATTTACATTTATAACATATGAACTATATTAAATATTAAAATGGATAATTTGTGGCATACATTGTTTCAAAACATCTGCAGCTTAGTTTTGGTGTTGTGATAAACTTACTTGTTTTTATGGTTTTAGAGCACCGATGAAAGCACAGAGAACTGTGGCTAAAAGTAAGTATTATGTTTGCTTGATGAATAGACAGGGTCATTTTTAGCTTTAGAAAAAGATTTCTTTGCAATATTAATCTCAATAAAAATATTTATTTCTAAAATAAAAATATGAAATGACATATAACTGTCTGTAAAATTACCTCTTCTGAATGTATTTATCTTTAGTGTGTATTTACATCAATTATACATGTTAAGCCAAAACCTCGAAGGGCCCACTTTGTGGGAGTACACTGTTGGTAGTGGCTTTTAAAGGAGCGCTCACAATCCACCATTTGAAAAAGGCTCTTTTTTTCAGATTTGATGTTTAAAAAACCATATAAAAACTCAGATTTCCTTGCGTGAAAGCATTTATGAGAGAGGAGTGTTAGGGTGCTTGTTATTTTTCCTCCACCACTGTAAGTACAACTATTTGGTCAAAGCGGCAGGCCCACATCCTGATTATGTCTTCACTAAATGTAAAACCATCCCAAAATGACCATCCATAATTATGTAACGCGAATGCGCTCAAAATATCCAGTGAGCATTTAGTGACCATATCGCTCGTCTTGGGGAGATTAAATAGACATCAAAGAAAGGACTATTTTCCCACAGTCTGGTTCAAAACACTGTTGGGGTATATTTGACAGGGGAGGATGGGTTAGTTTGACGCCTTAATTTAGCAAGTTTATCATATGATAATTATATGAAACTTATATGGCGAGAAACTAGAAGTACTAGGCTAACTAACAGCGATTTTATAATTTTATATCTTTAAAAACACCTCAGTTATCCTGAGTTAAAAAAGACCAATTTCAGCAAAATTACATATGAATACATAGCGCATAAAAGGAGGAGCTGTGTTTTTGGGCTTCTGTTATGTAATCACAACTTTTTAGGATGACCACAAAATCAGTCATAACAAAAAAGCACATAACCCAAAGCGCATCCTGTATGTTTATGTATCGGTATCTGCTCGACTTTATTATCATCAGATTACTAGATAGTCACATTGTTTTATTATTTCATCGACTTATAATTACTTTATCTTCTCCATTTCAGAACCGCCCCGTCGTGGCAGCGCTACATCTCTCAGATCTTCAGGCTCAATGAACAGTCGACATAATGTTGTTATCAAGAGCAAATATTCATAAAATGACAATCAGATAACATATGTCAAGATAATTCAATGATTTTCCATTAACGAGTACTCGCCGATAGAATATGAATTGTCTTGCAAATTGTATATATCCGTATACAAATAGGCGCCTTTATCATGAGAAATTGAGTTTGTTAATACAGTGGCAGTTTGTATCGGCAAATAAATATAACCTGATGGTTCGTTTATTTGTATAAAGAAATAGGGTTATGTTTGAAATATTTATATTTATATTTAAGTTTTTTTTTTTATATTTAAGGTAAACAAAAGGTTTGTCAGTATATTCTTAAATGTCGTTTTGATCGAATTATCAATAGATGTTGTGTTGTTTATCATATAATAATATCCATTTGATTTGCTTGCGTTTAGAATATATAAAATATATACACGAATTCGATAAATAGATCAGCTAACTGATGGTATTTGTAAATAAGTATAAAGGTAAGAATATATACTTCATATGTTTAAGATTTTTTATGTTGGATATGTATAGCGTCAACGTAAATTAAAAAGATTGATTGTTATTTATTTTTTTATCAAATCAGTGATAATGGAACATTCCATACTATAGTGCCAAATTATATTTTATAAATACAAAGCTTCGCATTGTTTGAACCTTAATGTGTCAAACACAAACGTATTATTTTTTAATCACATATTTTTATTTAAACTTTTGTTAATAAATCATATTGTAATTATCGAATTAATTTTTTTAATCATAATCTATAATTTTATGTTTCACATCTAAAGATAATAATCGTAGCAGTTTAAATCTGACCACAATGATACGATGAAGCTGAACAATATAATACTGCATACGAAAGTAGCATAAACAATCTATTTAACTTAAAATGTACAATTTTCGAGGAAATAAGAGTGTAGCAAACTATTCGAACAATTTATGGTTTGATGCATTCATTATCTATGAGACGAATACTGTAAAAATCATGTGAAAAATTCAAGTAATTAATCTTATCAGAATCAACCTAATAAATTGAACAATTACATCAGGCAAAATACACTTATTATAAATAAAACATACCCTAGCAACAAAACATTACTATGCACACATTTATCTGTTTTGCCATTCATCAAATGGAGGTACTGTAATTTGAGCACTTGAGCACACTGCTCCTTTGCTATATTCCGTAAATGGGTCCAACCGAGCAAAGTTTCAGGTATCTTTTGAAATGTATGAGCACATATTTTGAACCGATACATATATCATAGGCTACACTGCAACCCAAGTAAACACACGTATCAAAACGACCTTTCCCTTTGTGTGGGCGGCAATAGAACAACCTCGGTTTGGTTTTAATCAGCATGCCATTTTTAAGAAAAAAAGAAAGGTATAATACATCCAAAATTTGCATTTGTATCTAACTATAAACAGTTTATTTGACTAAGTATGTTATGATTCAAATATCAGCCGACATAAATTGGGTCAAAATAACCTCAATATTTGGACTAATGTATAGCAAATGGTAATTTTAAAAGATTTACTAGTCAATTAAACATTTTAACTGCTTAAGGCGAATAATAATTTATATGGAAGGAGTTGATAAACACAATAAAAAAATAAAACCGGTGAACGTTAAACATTATTTTACTGCATCCGTTCATTTTCACCACACAAGAGTTTTCATCATGGTTTTAATTATCTAAAATATATTATATGTGAATAGGCTTCATAATCTATATAGACAAACTTATCAATTAAATTCATCATAGAAAATATTATTATGGTTGAATATTAGATGTTTCTAACCTGATAATTTTGCATCCTACTTAAATACTTAAGCATAAAAACCTCGGCTATGTCACAGACAACTAAGCCCACGTCATTTTAGTCTTCATCTATATAGACACTGTTGTCAATTAAATGTACACACGTGAAACACACCTGAGTTTCTAGGGCAACCATTTATAATTTCACATCATATTGAGAGACAAATTAATTAAAATCATATGGGAAACCAGTTTCAGATGATTCCTAAAGCGTGAGGGCAGTCGTGTGTTCCACTTTTCTAATCATGTTTGATTTGATTGCTTAGAGTGTTTGCAAATTATATATGTCTCACAGTGGATACAATTTCCAGGAATCGATACAAAGTGAAGTTCAATGGTGAATCTTACAAATTTGTAATTGAATATTTTTTCAGATTGTCCCTTTGAGGACCTCGTGTTCATATGTCGAACAGATCGTCATCGATCATCGTGTTTAATAATCAATGAAATTGTATATTAAACTATAAAAATGAAACAAAATAAGATATAGAAAAAATACATATGTTATAAGTTAAACTTTTAAAAAATAAATACTACAAGTTGGATTTAAAAACACAATATATATGAAACACATAAAGGTATTAATACAATCTGTATAGTAAGTATTTTGAATTGAAATAGGAAAAAAAGAAATAATCACCTTTTTGACCTCGTAGCTATGTTATATTGTAATTGATGTTCTCTTCATCAATACTTGACTTGCTATTATTTTTCCTTCTATTGCCTTTATTTGTGCTACACACGTGACAAAGCATTTAGCAAGTCACACAAATGTATCGGAGTAGTTAAATCTTAAATAAAAATTGTTAGATTCAAATAAACAACAATATTGATATAAAAGCATAAACAGGTGTAAAACAATATAAGATCAAGAATTTTCAATTGAAATAAAACTAATAAACCTGTTTGACCTCGTAGTTATTTATGCTGTAATTGCAGTGCTCTACATCACTGGCAGTTTATATATCATTGGCTTTGCTGTATGGCTTTGCTACGTTTGTGCTACATGTGACAAAGCAATTATCAAGTTTAAATATTGTATATAAGCAGTTTATGAGTGTGATAAAGAAAAGACAAATTATATCACTGTAATTACGAAAACGTGTCTCCCTCGTGTGACCCTCATTATTTCTTCAATCGCCAAGAGACAAAATGATGCTTTGTTAATTATTATTCATTTTTCTTTCACGTAAATGTAGTCTGAAGGTTAACTCTGTCTAACGTGAAACCTGGTTTTCTTAATCAGGTGATATATTACACGTGAGAAAACCATGGGTAATTAAAATTTCCGTTGTTATGAGCATACAAATCTTAGTTGTCACGTGTTTTTAAGGATGTATATAAGAAAAAGCATCTATGACCACATTTGAAATAGCAACATATACTCATATCAATCAATACAATATTTTTTCCAAAAAAATATTATAAAGGATATTTACATCGACTATAGGATAAAAAGTTGACATAATACAACTTAAACGGCATTTCAGGTAAGGTTGAAATGTATGTTTTCTTCAATGCCAGAAATCTTTTATGAGTGATAACATGTTTGTTAAAAATAGATATATTCATAAACATCAGTATAGATATGCATATATAGAACTACATAGTTGGGCATAAAGGTTACAAGATAAATTCTTGCAAGCAAATTAAAAATTTAAGTTAAATAGTTTGATAAATATATATTTTTGATAAGATGTACAGTTATTATAGTGATATCATGTTGATTGCATCATGATTATTTATGGAAGGTGAAAGACATATATTGGAATAATCAAAATAATCAAAATATGAATATATTTATTAACATTTACAGATGGAAAACAGCACTTCATCACCGCAAACAATACTTATCAAAACTTTGAGTCAAGAAAAGATAGAAGATTACTATACGATGTAAGTTCAAGCTTTTTGAAGAGTTGCATAATTGGAAAATGGAAATAAAATACACTTTTTATGACCAGTCTCTGACTGATATTAATAACCGGTTTCAAAGTATTGTTTAAAGGCTTAAAAAATAGAATAACCTGAGATTTGCAACAAATATTCAGTCAAATAAGTTAGTTGTTAACGAAAATGTTGAAATGTTCCTAAAACTGCAAGCCGTCTTGGCTATAATGGGAACAATTGTTGTTATAATCGATTTTCTTGTTCATTTTGTTTTACAGAGTTACTTTAGTACTATTTCTTCCGGTGATGCTTCTTCTGGTAGTTGTCGGCGTTCGCATTGGATATGTGAAAAGAAATATTGATGGTAAGTAAATATATTTCATACAATTCTTTTTGTGTATGTCCATCGTGGATTCACATGTCTGGTCAATTCCATAATAAGGGATGGTATATTACTGAACTAAGAAGAGATTAGCTTATTTTATAAGATTGACGTCAAAGATTTGGTAGAATTTTTTTTATTAAGAGAAATTGTAATGGACAACACTTTTGAAATTGTCACATAGTACGAAATAATGAATTGTGTCACACATGTTTAAGCTCACTGCAACAAGTCCCTCCTATACATTTTTTTCTATCATTAAAACTATTTGCAAAATCATAACGATCACCCATTCTTATAAAAGTCCATATCATCTATGAGATTCGTCTAAACATTTTTGCGGTATTCTTGTTATATTCAATATTATATATAAGATACGTCTAAAATATATGTTACATGTAAAAAAAATCAATTTTGCAGATGTGCTGTCGAACGCAACTAGTACGAGCACCATCGATGCCAAAGTTGGAATCGCTGTTGTTCAATGCGAGGAGCCGATTAAACACAAATCGGATCAATTATCGCCCATCGACGCCATGAAAAGTGATTACATTTTGACGGATAAATTAAATAATCAATTCATAAAAGTTGACATTGTCTGACATTGTATGGTAAATTTGCCGATTGGTGTTTTGGGCTTCGTATCTGCAAGCAATATTAAAAACATAATTAAATGATTATTGTTGTCTATTTTCATTCCTTATAATGAAACAGTATTGAACATTAGTATGTACATTATGGTGCTTAAATGATGATATATAACATGTTGGATATGATGATGTGCCAGTATTTGAATTTCAATGTTCTTATAATTGAGGTACTGCTCTATGGTCCCTCATAATTAATCGCGAACAACTATTAAGCATAAGCGTTTAGCTTATTAGACGCACCATTTTCAATTTTATTCCGCTGAAATTATAAGTAACGTGTATGAATTGCAAAACTTTCAAAGTCGTTTAAAATATAAACATGTTTAAGATTTTAATATCACGGATAAAATTCATAAAACATTAATGGCCGAGATTGATTTTCTGGAAATTAATACATTATGTGCATAATATTTAGTATATGCGTTTTATGATAAACTAGCGTACAAATAAACATGATATGCTTAATATGCATATGGATTATATAATTGTTGATCAAAAATCATAAAACAGTAATGACCGAGATCAGTTTTTGGAAATGAATACATAATGTGTATAATATTTAGTAGAAGCGTTTTATAATAAACTACAAATACGGACAAATACGGACAAATAAAAATAATAGTTTTGGTAAATGGATCATATAAATTGTTTTTGTTCATATTCATACTACAATTATTTGTGCCCGGGTCAAGGCAGTTCCTTCAGATGCATAGACTTTCGTCTATTCTAAGCTGATTCAAACCTTTCTGTCTGTTCCATTTTCCCATATTTTCCGAATCTATGCTACTTAATTTACAGTTGTTTCTATGCATCACATAGAAAATGTTAATTAGTACTATCTGAATAGTATTCAATAGGTTTTACGCTTAGAGTGTTTGCATTCTTAAAAGTTTTTTTTCGAGATTTTCAAATTATCAAACGTATGATTTTATTAAATTGTATGCTATAAAACACTATTTGATAAGATAATAAAACCAAGAACCGCCTTTTCAAATAATAAGCATTTTTATGTTATGCACCAAATCAATGCGAATTCTAAAGAACGACAAGTACGATTGCATATATGCTCTGAATGAATGAATGCTTGAGAATATTTAAGACATCAAATCAATATAAAATAGCGTCAACAATAGTACTCGACATACAGTCATTCCGTTAATGCCATATAGTGTTACGTCACGATGGGTCAGTTGACAAGCAGACAATACAAACACCTGCTATCGATTTGATTAATTTCTATATCATATTGTAGCATCGCAACGCAACGTGTTTCAACAAGCATTAAATATCACATATTATATATATATATATTACATGATATCCATGGTGTGATATTTAAATCAGACAATTTGGAAATTTATAGATATATAGTGAACCACAATTCAAACCTACGTTTGTGAGTGGCCTGGATGTTTAAAATTTCTTCGGACACATCGCACCTGAGGTTATTATGAACCAAATGTTAATAAAAAAGAAGTTCGATCAGATAAAGAGACGTCTATTGTGTAACATATTGCAGTTTTTTTATAATAAAAAGAAATTTCTTTCCCACGCTATTTTATATTGATTTGATGTCTTAAATATTCTCAAGCATTCATTTAGTTTCATACAAATAGATAGCCAGTCGTACAATGAAATAGTTTGATTCAAAACAAATATTGCCAATATGCCTAAAATAAAAAGAAATAAGCAAATACAAGGAGCATGTTATTGCAAAATGTTTGAAATAAACCGTAATTCTTCTAGGAGCATCATGTTTTGACATATAAATACACACATTTTAGATAATAAATTAATACATCGTATTTTGTTGTCACAATACAACAGTATGCTGTTGAAATTATCTCTCTTTGATATAAAGTGAATGTCATTTAAAAACTGTGTTTGAAACTGATTTGGTCTATATATGTGTTGTGCATGGTTAGCGGCTATGATAAAAATGGTATGCTGTCAAATGGTAAATATCGATTCAACAGACGGTCCTCAACAACACCTGGTGCATATCTTTTACAACACGAGATAAGAGCACATAACTAGTTTTATTACCTCTTATCGTGCTATACAATTTGGATTGATTGCGTGCAATATTTTAAAAGCATTTTATGTATTTACTCTATCGAAATTTGATCCTTGAAGATGATTTTATGTATAACATATGTTTGAATTGATTTGAAATAAAGCATTTAAGAGAAAAGTTTGATATCCAAAAATATTTGTAATTATTAACGTAATGATCAACGTAAGGCGTGACATCTACATTTTTGATCACATTATAATGGATAAATCAGCACAAACTATGGTCAAGACTGATAAAAGATTCATCATCCGGAAATACTTAACAACAAATAACTGCAAATTATTCGCCATTTTATTGGCGTTCTGTCTCATAATATTTAACTGGATAAACAATGTTACGAATAAAGAAAGTGGTATGATACTCTTTATATAATCTCTTGGCAGTTTATTTACATGGCGCATTCTAGTTCTCTGTGTAAACCACGCATCACTATATAATAAATAAACATATATGTTTTATATTTATTTTCATATATATTCGAAATAATAATGTTTGAAAATCAGAAATTAGCGCGCAAGTTTTTCTTTTATTTTTTTATTAAATGAATTAATCCTCTGAATTATCTAATTAATCTTCAAATTGTCATATAAAGTGGTAGAGAATTTACCATATAAGCTTATTAAGTGTCATGTCTATTCAATATACCTAAACCGTCTACTTAGCATAACATTTTCTTTATTTTATAAACTAAAAACATTTCTTTATTTGTATAGAAAACTATAAAGATACCTGCAATGACTTGATGACTGAAGGCAATTTCAGTAATAAAGGATTTTGGACGAAGTATAACTGCAGCATCCATATGTATACCAAGGAGTTCGTATTCCTATCCGTATCTTAATTAATACGTCAGAAATGTCATGATAATGAAAACAATAACATGCTTTAGAATAATAAATAATATGGCGACACAGTTATTTTCTCGTCTAAATGATTTTGCAACAAATTTGAAAATACTCCTTTATTTAACCGTTATGAATGATATTATATTTTAATGCATCACAAATAATAGATTGACAAAAACCTTTCTTTTAAAATCAAAACCTGTCTGTAAATACTCTTTTCTCGAGCAGTAAAAGTATATTTATCATTTTATATCGTGTTACTCACTTTTGCTAAATACAACTTTCTCTTTTGAAGTGAGCTTCAACAATGTTTTACTTACCGTTATGACATCTCAAACCATAATAACACTATGGTTTACATCGGTGATTCTAAGGTTCGATATCATTATCATGCGTTTTATCAACTTCTTACTGGAATTAATGATCATAAAAAGGCACATCACACACTTAGTTATGAGGATCCGAGTATTCATTTCAAAATGGTATGTAGAAGTTGTATGTTTTTATATAGAAATGACTATGAATTTATATTAAAGTAACCGAATATGTGACGATAAGCTAAGCATGATTTGATTGTGATTCATTTATTATTTATCAAACATTCACATTTTGATTATATTAACCGTATTTTCGTTTTCTATATCAATTCGAAAAAGCGATGCAAATCGTTTATATGATACACATATAATAGTATTCTTAAAAGGATTTTTGGGGGTTAAGCAGAATAAAAGTTAATTTTACACATAAATTGAGTTAAGTACTGTTATAGTGGATAACAATAGCACTGTTTACTCATTTGATAAGACAAATGTCTTAAATGAAATTGATTTTTACTCCATATATTTTCATACAGGAGTTTTTCTGGGCACCTCACGTTAACAAGCATCGTATAAACAAATTTAAGACATACACAGACAGAGCCAGCAGTCAACCTGATACAATTCCACAATTTATTATGAGTGGAGGGGGTTTGGTAATCAAACAATATTGATAGGAATTAGAAAACAAGCTACAGGCTTGTCTTTTTGTCGATATTTTTAAACATATACCAAAAAATGGCTAAGCAATTACATGTGTCTTATGTTTCATGAATTATTTTAAATTGTAGAAAGACAATAATGTCATTATATTTTGCAAAAAAAAAATATCAAATGCTATCAAAAATATTGTTTCGTTGAAACAGTGGAATATAAGGCAATTCAACGGCAGCAATGCTTCCATTCCTGACTTCAGAGGTAAAACTATAAGAATTTGAAAATTTGTCGCTCATCTTTTATATGAAATATTTATTACTTTGACATACAGCTTTCAAGAGGACTTTTAGAACTCTCATACAGTAAGCTTTTAGAGGACCGGCTTGATATTTATTTGAATGATTCGATATTATTTTTCGTTTTAAAAAGCTTACTTTTTGCTCTTTTCTTCCCAAATATATATGTATGCATATTCACAATTAGACATGGGCATATTTTTTTACAAATGCATGTGCATAGTTAATTCAAAAATATTCTTAAAACGTGGCTTGCAGATAAACTGGAGGAGATAGCGGAAACGTTTCATTTGCTGGAGAACACTACAAAAATTATTTGGAATGCGCATGGTAACCATAACAATTTCTTCTTGATATCATTTAACACAAAACAAGACATGTAATATGTAATTCAGCAGGATTAATGTTTCTGAATAAAAACAATAGTATTTGATAGTATTTAATCGTGCAATTTTATATTAATCATACGTTACTTGAAATAATAAAAACAGAGACACCTAATTTGGTGCATATCACAACAAATAATTACGATATATTATATATTAAATATTATATTATATACTAAATAGATATAAAATATTTTTAGAATATTTAGAAATACATAAACTAAACGAAGACCGAGCACGGCTATTCAGCAATTATCATATGGAGGCCATGAACAATATATCAATGAATGTCTTGTATGTAACATCTAATATTGTTAATGTTATTGGGATGTTTTGTTGCTATTCTTAGTGTTTAAGCTATTTGTCATTCGAGTTCGCACAGTTAATGCCATTCCGCTGTGACATTTAACACAAAATCGATTAACTTACGTTTAAGATAGATTATGAAATATAGATGTAGTAATTTTGTAGGACTTAGACGGTAATAGAGCTGATATGTTTCATACCAATCATAAAATAATTTTATGAAAGCTTATATGTTAATTATAAGTGTCAGCACCAGGAGTATACATATCTGATTTTAAACATCCTTATTCTGTTATATCTTTCTTTGTTTTTCCAGTAACAATACACACGTTATTTGGTGGAAGTCACTCATAAATGTTCATAAGAACCATAAATATCCTACCTTTGATGGAGTTCATCTTAAACAAGTACCACTTGATATGGTAAGAAATGGCTAAATAACCTTATTCTATTTTTGAATAAAATATCAAATTTTATCAATTATCAAATATTATAACAATATCTTACATTTATCGTGTGATATCCTGTACATTTATTGAAAATGAATTAAATTTATTAAATATGATATTTCTTTGCATCGCTCATTATTTGGAAAAGCACTTAGCCTAAAATTATAATCATAATCTTAAAATTATGTTTCCTAAAACGTTTTATCATAACGGAGATCAACAATTCTATATTCTTAATAAAAATTTAAATCTACTATAAGGATGAACAGGTATTTGCTAATTGGTACTGCAACAAATACATGGATTTTGGAAACAGTGTATGTTGTGATGAAGAAAGAAAACTGCACTACTCCACGCTTTTAAAAGACACAGTGACACCCAGGCAATGTTTTGCAATCACTTTGATATTATTTAGGTAAAGTTTCGATCTCTATAAAATTATAGAGCTTTTGCATTTATAATATTTCTAAACTAATAAACACAAAATCGTTGGATAGTAGACACGTGCATTCATAGCGCCATGATGTATTTAAATACTGTATTTGTATAAATTCATGCGCGTTATGTACTCCTTACACCATCTAGTTTTACAATGACTAGTGAATAAAGCATAACATAATCTTTGTAATATATACTATATCAAGGTTCAACACATTTGCAAAATATCACACGATCAATCATTTACTTAATGCATACTTAAAGAGTTATATAATACGATAAACAACTATAGCAATTTTAATTAAGGCTAGCGTTACTTTTACCATAACCATTTGTACTTGTAACTGACTGTCATATTTTAGTATTATCCTGTCGTTTGTTATCTTGGCCGCAAAATATATATGGACCACTTGGCATTATATTCATTACGGAGACACTCCCGATACATTAGTTCAAAATGGAACAATTGATAATGGCGATTCACTATCACAAATAAAGCCCAATGACCAGCATATATTATGGAGAAGCAAACTTATTGCTGTAATACGGATCTCGCTTTGCATTTTATACGTGTTTCTCTGTGACAGGTAGGTTTTTGCAATACAGTTTATATTCTAACATTACATCTTAGAAATTTATTTAATCTTATCTTATCTTATCTGAATTTGTATAAGTTCAATTTCAAGTCATTATTTGATACGATTATCGAGCATGCAAACTTTTTTTCGAATTGTTAGGTTTTATTGCAAGAAACACACATCACCAATGCTAATCAAATCAAAGCTTATAAAAGTCATAATTGTATTATATATACGTCCCTCATTAAAATAAAAAGAGTAATGTAGCATCTAATTATATGGAACAGGACAACGATATTTACTGGGGAAGAACAAAATGTACCATATAGCTATGCCGCATTTCCAGTCGCCATCATATTTCTATGTGGAATCATGTGGACTAGGACGTCACAATGTAACACTGTGCGATAAATCATAATAATAAGTGATAATGATGAAAATAACTTCCGCATAAATTTTATCTATCCTTCGTATATGTGTTTTAGTATTATTCTCTTTATCTTTCTTGTAATAATAATGAAAAGAAGTGATAAGGTGACTCAACCTTGATCATCTAGGTTTCCGTATAGTGATTATTGCTAAACAAATGGGCTATTTTCAACATATAGCTTTTGTTTTAAAAAATAAATCCGTACAATAGTTTTGTATCTAAGTACTGCGTATATTGAAATTGACACAATTTATCGTACTTCATTTTTAGAATACTATCTTAAATAAAAACCAAATTAATGAGTGGAAAGGCTGGATGATATTTGGCATTCTGATCTACCAAATAACAGGGGCAAAAATGGTTAGTTATAAATCATACAACTTTTTTGTGCTTATACATCAAACATTATAACCTATACCAAATCTTTAATTTTTCGAATAAAGAACTTATTATTAATTATGACAATGAAATTATTTAAATTCACCTAAAGTGTTTATTGAATAAAAAATGTTTTTGCAGATCAAAGAATTCGATATGGCTTTTAGGATGCTGATTTCCTCATACCTATTTATACTAGGGTATAGCAGTTGTTATAATTTTTACATGCAAGGATTTTCATGCAGACAATTCTTCACAGTAAGAAGCATATTCATCTACTTTTTATTAGAACATATTGGGCAAAACTAATTTTATCATTTATCAGTTTAAGGAAATTAATGAAAGATAAGCTCTGAATAACAACATTAATATTCGCCATTCCTGATCAAATGTATAAATTCGATCCTTCATAGTAGCTATATTGTAATTGTATTATATTGTTTGCAGGTTCTATTCCGATTCAACGTGCTGGCACTGCTTTTATGCCTGGTTATGAATCAGTCATATCTATTTTACCAAATAGTACCACTTTTAACTTTTTGGTTCATAACTGTACATTTACTCATGCTTCTGCTGCCCTTAGCTCGGAATGGAAACAAAGGTATCGTTAATGATTAAATAATGTCAAAATGCTTGATTATTTCTGTGGTAACGATAACAGCCTTTATGAGGCACTTAGTTTATTTTATGGATTTAGATTTCTTTTGATATATAACTTAAAATTTAGATACTTTGAATGAATATAAAAATAGCATGACAAACAATTCTCATCATTTAGTTTTCTGTAAAATCTATAATCAGTTAACATATGTAATCATTGTGTTTTTGCAGATAACCTCTCTCGATATGCATCTTTGTTTTTGAGGCTATTGCTCTTCTCTGTATTTTTGACTGCATTTTATTCGTCCGAGGTAGGTGTGTCAAGAGTTGCATAATGACAAAGAAATGCATTAAATAAACTTTAAATTACATCAATGCATGGGTATATAATGCAATATTTCAATAATGTTAACCAGGAGAATATAAATGTCAAATAAGTTTTATTTTATTTACGTAAAGGACATTCAAAAGACATAAAATGAATAACTACACAAAAATGTAATAATCTATTCTAATGATTTGGTTTTGAAGGCATTGTTTTCATTTGCGTTTCACAATCAACACATAAGTGCTTTCCTAAAAGCCTCGGGCATATGGTCATATAATTGGTGGTCTAAAGCTAAGATGCATGGAGCTGTATGTATAAATATCATCATTAAAAATAATTTTAAGCGTACATTATTATTGATATTTATAAATTATTTAATGGTTTGCAAATGTTTACTTGTTATTTTTAAACTCGAAATGCATTATAGGTTCAATTTGTATTTTGTTTCTTAATTGTGTATCATTCAAGTATCATTGCTATTATATATGATAATGATATTACTCAGGTATTGTTCTTTAAATGATTTTCTCAAATCAATTTTTACTGTAGCAAGAATGCAATTCAATAATATGAATGGATTCACGACCTAAATATCACTCATAAATGCACATGCATGCATTTTCTGGATTTTTTTAAAATGTTCAAATAACATATTTTATTTAACTTCATCCATTGCATCATCTTATCTCATAAATCTTATAAAAATATATTCTATTCTGAAAAAAAGAACATTTATTATTAGTATAACATTTGTTTTTCAGAGTACATTTTATGGGATAGTTTTTGCAGCGACCGAAATAAACTTTCGAGAAAATAGTGCTGTTAGTGAGCACAAAGATCAATCTGAGATTTCATGCTTGCAATCGGTTTTGAGGATTTTTGCGTCGATAGTTTCTATGATTGTAAGACATGCACCTTTTTCCAATATAACAATTACAATGTTTATCTTCGGGTTG
>LQRL01005054.1:0-21151 GCA_001703475.1 Hydroides elegans
TTACAAATAAAGCGAAAAAATGGTTTTTGCCAGTCAAAACACAATTGGATTTTTTTTAATATACTATCTTTACAGTGGTTTCAATACATGTTCAAGGTTTATCTTAGCCCAAACCTACAATAAACATTGGCATATGTCCATATGTACATGGTTTGTATGTTGGGTATAAGAATCTGACACATTACACAACACTTTTGGTAAAAAAAAGAGCAATAAAACAATTTAACATATGACTCAAGCATCATTACAAAGTTAACAATACGTCATATATCCGCCATATACACTATATACTTAACAAATCTAGAAAGAAAAGGCGTTTGTGTTGCATATGAAAAGGACCAAAGAAGCAAGTAAATTCATTTACACGACATAAGACTATACACTCTGAAAAAGGCTAAAGTCTTACAAAACGCCTCTTGTAAATTACACAAATTATCACCGATATTTTAACGTTGGTCACCCCAACAAAACGTAGGCCCTGTAATTATCACACAAAAGCTGATTGACCGAAGGACCATTTAGCCATTTAGCTTTATTACTTAAAGAAGCTTTTCTGCATTTATTGAATTTTATTATAATGGCCATTCCAACCCCGAGGGGTCGATGCTATGTTGTGGTTAAGCGGGATGGAATGTAAATGGAAGTGTTCCATTTTCAACGAATGTCTGCTAATGTGCAAGACATATGGTAACATGGCTGGGGACTTTTAAAATATAAAACAATATTTGCAGCTTAGAGCCAGTGCATATTGCCAGTATATAAAGCGACTGACGTCAACCATGTTTAAGTTAATGTGAAGAAGCAACGCAGACTTGTGTAAAGCATTCGATACCAACTGCTTATGTAAGTAGGGAGAAAGTTGTAAGGCTGTCTCATTGGTTCGGATTTTGTAATACGAGGAATTTGCATATTTGCTTTATTAAATATATTCATATTCTTTTGTTTAAATGGATATGATACCACAAGACTTTTAAACCACGATTCACTCTGTATAATCGTAATTAAGACAAATACATAATGATCACAGCATGCGTAAGGTCCTTCATATCTATACATCATCATAATAAGATATAACCTCTTTGTCAATTAAAACCGATCTGTTATGGCGTTTCTAAAGGAAGTGATATGAAAAGGTGGCTTGTTCTGAATAGATTCATCTTAGAATTTTGCTGCTGGGGGTAAGATGCTTAGGGTCTGCTAGGGGAAAGTGCTTATGTCAGCAAATGCCAAACATAGCATACATACCTATGAATCATGATAAAATATTGATGACCGTGCTTGAATATGACAAAACCACCAGAAAACCACGTTTAAGCACAATTTCAGCTTAATAAGAAATTAGCTGGTGTGTAAGGCAGTTCCCAATTGTGCCGTTTGAAATTCGTTTGCGCAATAGCCTCTTTCGATATTAAGTAAAAGTGATTTCATCATATTTTAGAACCACAAACATGAACATGAAGCAGTGAGAAAGACTCACACTTGAAACTAATTTAAGTTATTTTGGATAAACAATTTAATGCGAGTTCTGCTAAATTTAAGTTCTTGGACAAAGGTAGGTCTAGCATATAGTATTAACTATCATCAAACTGTATTTTATGTTGTAGTGTCTATTATACATAATGTTTGTTGTATCAATCAGAGCTATTTGCTTTTTTGGGTGCATAAAGGAACTAAATTGTTTATAAGTTAAATATGCCATACCAGATACCCTATATTGTACTAGGTGGGCTATTATCCAAATCAAAAACGTGTGGTTTTCATAAAATATGACCCCCTAGTTAACACATATCCAATTTCATTGCCACCAGCAAACACACAAATTTCCCTTTTAGTTCAACAGGACATGTTAAACACACCAATTTATGGTAATAATTTGTCCAAATTAATTATTTTTCAATGTCATGCCTTTGATCTTCGTTTCGAAAAGTTAAGTAGGAGAAGAAACATATAAATGTAGTCTATGAGAAAGCAAGATCTTATTGTGTCTGACGTAACACTCTGTAAGTGAAGGATTCCGTGCATAAAGGTAGAATTATACTAATTAAATCAATGACGTTAGATTAGAAATGCGTCATGGGGCATAAACTTACAATGTTGACCGAACGTAGCATTTGATATACTCTAATGTGTATCAAATGCTACGTTTTGTCACCATCTGAACCATCAGCAAAACATTGCAACAGCGTTTGAAATGCGGACCCTGATGCGCATGCTACGAACAAGCTGAACAATAAATGACAAAAAATAAATGTTAGTTCTTTAAAAAAAGCAAGGATCTTAAGGGTGATTTCACAACTTATTGAAATATTCAAAGTTGTGCGCTCAATGTTAAGATATACTCTTATCATTAAGCGTTTAGTCGATTTTTTTTTCAAAACGAAACCACCAAGAAACTTGATGCCTGGAACCCTTCAAGTGTGTCCCTCGAGCGATATTTGCTGTCAAGACACCACAGCAGAACCTATTATTTTAAGTGGAGACATAACCTACAATTAAAACAAGATGGTGCTTTAGCTGTTTCCGGTTGGCAGTTGTGGTGGTTTTGTGAATGTAAATGTCACTAGAAGTTTACTCAACAATTGTCAGAATCGCTTAGGATAATGTAAGATTATGCTTTATGAAAATGGATGTGTTCATCGCAAAGCCTGATTTTCTAGCTAACAGGAACGAAATTTTAGCTTTAAATCGGTTCCGGTAAACTCCGCCGGTTGATGACCACATCCTAAACACTATTTGAATTTGCATATACCTAAAAGATTCAATCCATATATAAAGTCAATGTTTGTAAACGTAAGAATACAATATAATGTACAATAACTTACAATTCTATAATAGTAGTTCATTTTCGAACATTTTTGTTTGTTTTTCAAGACTACATTACATTGATTTATGACCTGTTCTGTATTGTGCCATTGCCAAAAAGAAAGAATGAATGGACTGTTGCGATATGAAGGTGAAATGTTTTTTTGTTGTATATTTGACAGTTGTTTTTCAATCCACATGAATAGAAGTCTAGCTGATTGTACTATCATATGGAAAATAAATCAAATAAAAGTTTCAAAATGTTTACAATAAAAAATCTTAAAGCCTTGTGCAGAATACCTTAATTTACAAAAATATGAAATAAGCTAAATAAGAACATAAAAGCAGTCTAAACTAATCAGAAATAATTTGAACAACAACTATGTTGAACATCACGATTTTGAACGTAATTAGAACAATAACATTTCAGATTGGTTACGCATCTTTATACAAATATGGACCTGATCCAGCATATTTTCGTGCTTCCGAAATGAATTCGTTATCAATATTCGAAACTCAAAACGCTATATGCGATGTGTCACATAAGTTGCATTTTGAGTATTCCTCAAAGAATCCATAGGAATGTACAAAAAAAAGGAAAGATGCGTTCTAAGCGCAAATATAACAGCGATCACAGTTATTTAAACTATTCTGTTGAAGTCATCAGACCGCAACGTATATATTTCATTTTGCGTAGGTGTTACTGGTAACTCAATTCTTGAAAACAAAAACTCCATATTAAACATAAACAAAACATTTCATTGTCATATTTCAAAATATCAAATCCATTTTTATTAAACAATACTTAGCTTTACTGTGCATTGTTTTATCATTAGCATGTCAAGGAATTGTAACCCAGTCCTGTAAGAATGTTTTATTTGAGACTTAGTTGGCAACGCAATACGACAATTTAGAAACAATATTGATGTGGCGAAACAGAGAACCGCTATTCTTTTACATGAATGTAACTTGAAAATATTTTGAAATCGATCCCTATACAATATATTGCAGTTAGCGAGAAGGGTAGTTTAAATTGATGGAAAATAGGGTTTTCAATGACAAGAGGGGAGGGGAAGTGAAGTTATGTGTGTTAAGAAACACCTAATTTTTGTGAAATATCGGTGTTAAAAGTGAAGGTTGTGCATATATGATAAATTACAGAAGAAAAGGCTTTTTGTGACGGTTGTTACATACAATGTCAAGCTCTATTTGCGCGGATGTATCTTTTTTATGATGACTTCAAATTCTCTCAACTGCGACGATTTTGTTTATGAGAGCGATTCTAGCCCCTTAAAGAATTTAAACTATTAGGGTATAATATATATATTGGGTGTCCCTTTCACAGGGGCATGCCATATAAAACCATTCACCAAATGGTAAGCTATGCAACCATAAATGCGCATTAAGGTTTCAATGCAATACCATCCTTTTGTGATCATCTTGAAAGAGAGCTTAAATACGGGCTTCTTATGAAGGTAGTGTAAATATGAATGTGTGAAATGTCAGAACATAGAATAATGCTTCAGTTTTCGGCACATAAATATGCGAAATTTTGCGATCTGGACAATATTCAAGATGATACTATTGTCTTTTAAAATATGATTGATGCAACAAATCACACATAAATATATGATCTATCGATACATTGAATATAGTTTTGATCCAAATAGTAAATTGGTAGATAAACGCCATTTGGCAACACCACCCATTATTTTAGGCGCTTCAGTTGCCGGCACTTGCTATTTATCTATATTAATAAAAGAGACTGTTAAATAAAATTTCCTATAAATAATTTGTTTGTTATATATTCAGTGTATTTTGTTTAGTGCATCAATTTTGTAACATCGATGAAACGTACTAAATTGGGCAATATAGCTAAATCTTGAGCGCCTTATATTAAATCACTGACTCTGTTTTTACTTATAATAACAAAATTCGATGCAAAATTATCATTAAGCGCTAATATTTAATTTGTTTAATATTTTGATGACATTTATAATCATATATAACGACCAACGGAAAATACAAATACTATAATATCATTTTATCGATTTGACCCGTTGATCCAATAGCAATAGCTACCGATATTCGTTTATACAATAAAAATACTTAAATAAATAACCTGTTTTTGATATTCTTATTATAGGTAACAAGTTTATAATAAATCATATTGAATCCAATGAGATAATTTATTTACCATATACAGTTCTATATATGGAATCTCCTTATTATGGAATACTTGAACGCATGGGCGGTAAATGACATTTATCGGGCATTTAACGGAGGTACTGAACAAACGTTTCTTAACATAATATTCTTTAAAACACACTAAAGTGTACGCCACTAAATCTTAAATGATCATTTATTACTATAGATGTATAGCAAGTGCCGACAACTGAAGCGCCTGAATTTATGGGTGGTGTTACTAAATGACATATATCTACCAATTTACTATTAGGATCAAAACTATTTTTAATGTATTGATAGATCATATATTTATGTATGATTTGTTGCATCAATCATATTTTTAAAGACAATAGTATCATCTTGAATATTGCCAGACCGCAAAGTTTCGCATATTTAGATGCCGAAAACTGAAGCATTATTCTAATGACAAAAACATGTTGTTGCATCGACATGGTTTACATTCCATAAGAGTCACTTTATTGTTTTTGCGAGGCTTCTCCGTATTGGATAGGTTTCTATTATCCTGATTTGACCTTTTTCGAAAATTACGGAAGCTGCAAAGTACATAAAGAACTAAATACTTTTCAATTTTGATTTAACAAATAATGATCGATCTTACTTCTCAAAATGTCCGTCGCACGTATAAGCTTATGGTTGTGAGGACAAGTTCCTGAAGCATACTAGGTCTCGGAGTTATCATACCAGTGCCTAGATGCTTTTCACTTATAAATCACATGGCTTTAACGTATGATATTTTTCAAGGTATCGACAATGCTGCCAATATTTAATCACCACAATACGTCATTTTCTCACCGTTTATGGTGTTGGCTGACAGTTTCGGAATTTTCTGCGTTCACCTTGTGATTCAACGGAAAAAGTGCAAATAAAAGATTGTTTTTATCGAATATGTATTAACTTTCTTTCATTTGATTCCTCAGCGATCGAGGACTATTCCGCCAGTGCGTGTCCGAACCATTTAGATGTGAGCTCAACTTATTATTTTGTGAACGCGATCGCGAGCATAGTAGTTGTTTGATGATAGATTAAAAGAGTACAAACATATTTTTACTGGTAGAATGATTGCCCGTAATCAAATGAATACCATTGGCCAAGTCATTCAACTAATCTGAACTATCAATGTTTTTTTTTTAAATTTAAAGATAAATGACATCAGTACATACAAAATTATAATCGAATCATGCTTTTTGGATATTGCATGGGTTTTCAATTGCCGATTTTCGGAATAGTAATTTTTAGACCAATTGTTATTATTGTTGGTTTTAAATGAAAAGATAAGACCTAAAAACGTTATATTTGTACTTCCTAATCTGTCAATGCATTTTGCACCCGTAGACGGACTTCAGATAGAAATACCGAAAATCCAAAACTATATAAACCACGGTTAACAAAGTCATACGTTGTATCTAGCTATACCTATATAAAAGTAACACACACAGCACAGATTGGTTCTTACACACCATTTAAGGACCGACCTCGTCTCTTCAGAACAAAACGACCACCTGTCAATCATAATTTTATGCCAATGGTTCGGCCCACCTTTCGATATAGAGCTGTATCTCTTAATATGACAGCGGCGGGTGCTTTTTTTTTTAAAACTGCCTGCAAAAGAAAGTGGTCTGAGACTCATAACCTGTTAAGTCTTCGGTGAGAGCAAAAGTGTCTTTTGTGTTTGATTATGCGGAGTGTGTACCTTTAAGGTGGTGACAGTGTTTTTTGTTTTATATATAACTATATATAACGGATCATATATATCATATACTCAATTATTGCATGACTTATATAGTTCATATATAGTTGATAGTTCATATATAGTTGATAATTGGAACGGATTAATATCGATATCTTTATCATATGGATGGTATACAATGATGTTCAAATATTCATGATATATGAGGATCAATTAGTGAGCTTTGGAGTTTAATGCACCGTGATTTACTTACAATAGAATGCGAAACATAAAATAAACATCATTTGGGATTATTATATGATGGAGTTGTAACGCGCTTTTTGATTGGCCGAGAGCAAGTCAATAATACTCAATGTTGACTTGCTGAGGAATTGTTGCATGAAATGTTATCCGAGTAATGTAAACAAAGAACATTTTTCATCATTTCACATTTCATTTTCGCCGAAACATCGTAGTTTTCATTCCAAATGTGAAAATTAATTAAAATCAATAAATCTACATTTATGTATTGTATTTTTTAATCGCGATTTGCGCGTGTACTCTGTGGTGTAGTGGTTAAGGTGCTCGCCTGCGGATCGAGAGGTCCCGAGTTCCAGCCCCATCACTGGCACATTCTAATTTTAATTTTTTAAATTTTAGGTAAAAGGCAGAAGAATTACTAAATAAATCAATTGTTTTAATGCCATTATTTGACAATCAAGTGATTTATATTGTCGGTTTCGAATAATGTTGAAGTATCGAGTCCATTGTTCTACCGACTGAGCTAATGAGGACAACTGAATGTTGCGAAATAAAGTTATATATTTAAATGTTTTAATGATGAAAGCATATAATAAAGCATATGTTGACTTGTTTTCAGTAAACATGAAGATATTATTGACCTGATTTGAAAATGTTGCCCTAAAGGGCAACATTTCCAAATCAGGTCAATAATACTTCATGTTTACTGAAAACAAGTCAACATCTGCTAATTATTTGCATTTTAATGAGTCATTAATCGTTTTGTTTTGCGGCTTAATTGATATTTGCGCGCCGAATGAGTAAAACAACCATATTTCGCCCCCGCGTTTCTGCAACCTGAGCTTTAGCAGCATACGGTGGTTTATGATTCCTCATCATCATTGACAAATAACTCAATCAGAATCAGTGCGGCGAAAAACGGACTCGATAAAGCGCCCTGAAAAGGATGAATGGGTATTAGAAGGATACTCAAGTTGTGAATTCAAATGATGGATCACCAATAATGTGTTTTGTTCAATAGCGCAGATTTAAACTAGTGATTTTAGCAGGTTGTTTAAAAAGTGATTTTTTTTTCTATTCTATAAAGTGATTTTTCATATTTGTTACAGGTCGCCACAACTAATCGATTACGAGTACAGAAAAGCCGAAAAACGTTTTGACACACCATAACGCGTGTCTTTCCATAATGCCTTAGCATCAACATTACAACTACAAAGGATATAATATATGAGGTTATATGACTATACTGTTTCATTTTGGACATTAGTATACCATATAGCGCCACCCGTGCGTACTGCTGTTGGATTAAATCGCATTAATCATCCTAATTGATTTGAGAAACATTACTGTAGTTTAAAGTTCAACGACTTTTTTGGCGGTCACGTTTTTATTAAATTTTGGATGATAACAATAAAGGTGTGAAGGATAGTACAGCGCGTTATCAAAATTAATGGTGATAAACGGTTTGGACAAAGAAACAATAACACCAGTTTTGAATGCATTCATGTCGTTTGCAGATGCCCATTTTCACATGTCACCTGTATTTTGCTATGTGACTCTTCAGTTTGTATAAGCAAGTAGAGATACTAAAATTGCAGTGCATACTCTACGTTTTGTTTATATCACCTCAAACTAGGATATATTTGCGAGTAGCGAAAAGCGTGGATTCTTCGTATTTTGGAACATATCTGATAAATCATACATACAGTTCAAAATAGTGGTGCATTACGAAACTTTAGCATCATCTAGTGTGTCCGATTGATGATATTCAATAATACAGCCATTAAAATAATACGGATTATATATAAGAAACATATAAGAACGATATAAGCGTATTTGGATAAATAAATATATATATATTAAGGGGCTTTGAATCCTAATAACTTTACCTTACACGGACTTGTGCGGAACGGAACGAGATAACTACAAATGACAAACGACTTCAAGCGATATTAAAGTTATCACATATAGCATTTGGATACAGTTTTGAAATTTGGCGTCTCAAAGACATTTACGACGCTTTATTCAAACCTACACAAAAACGCCATACACCGAATACATACTTAACCATAGATCTAAGCCATAATAGCGCTGCAATGCGTGTATAAGGCAATAAAAGAAAGGTAAAAAAACTTTACTTTCATTCATAACAATTTCTGCTCATTCATAAAGTCACTGTCTCGTTTGGCACGTGATTTGTATGGTTTCGTCTGTGGTCTGAGACAGAAAAAAATGACTACGAGATTCTACTATAAGATCCAATTTCATCGCGGTATGGTATGCAATGTAATGCAATGAAATATGCATGCATGCAACATATTGTGTCATAAACCTCCATGATTGATACATATTACAGAGTTAATTGGGTGCAGTAAAATATAGAAATATGTATGTAACAAGTAGTTCATGCAGTTAAAAACTTACAGTTAACAATATACGATATTTTGATTTCCAGTAATTTTTTTACATTGTAATGCCCTGTTGTGATGTTATAATGCCAAATATCAAATATGGAGTATCCCAATATTAGTCACAAAGTGAGTCATTTCTGCCGTTGGCAATTTGACTGGATACCATTTCGACCATTCTTTGAGTAACTGCTCTTCCAATGCTGTTTCTTATTGTTTGAACATTGTTTACTATTTTTAGATTGAAACTGTCAGAGTTATTATCTGGTTATAGAACTTTATAACCAACAGCAATTACATAATCACATAGTTTATATTCCATATAAAAGCAATGAGATCCAATATACTCAGTCAGTGTATGGTGTTCTCACAGAAGGGCTGGGTGAGTAATTGAATTCGTATTTGTTAGTTTATAACTATGTTTTCTATCAGTTTGTCATAAACTCGTGTATTCAAATTATTCATTTTACATTTTTGAAAATGCATGCATGCGGATTTACAATCCATTGTGGCTGTTCCCTGCAGCAGGCCCTCTACTGGCAGATTGGCACATGTCACTTAATATAATAAAAGAAACAAAAGCAAATGAAAGGGTAGAATCATAACTTCCGGTCTTTGGCACCTGCAATAGCAAATGGTGTGAAATAGTGAAAAAGAAATGACTGTTCAGTGATCATCAATAGGATTGCGTTCTTGTATGCTAGTGGACATTGTCACACTAAATGATTAACTAAGCTTTAATCTCAATAATAACCCTTGTTTTCCAAAATATTTATAATGGAATATATATGTAGAACCTCATTGTCACCTGTTGCGGGGTGTTTCATTGAGTTTGCTAGGATGCTTGGAAATAGAAGCTGCAAGAAAATTCGGATGTAGCCAGGATTGATTGTCCTTAAGACAGGATTAGATCAAGAAATGTTTATGGTTTCCTCATTGATGGATTGAGTTATTCACCACTTAGTTACATGGTGCCGTTAGCTTGATATGGAACACATCTTATAATGTATTATTTGAAGGGCTAGTCATGTTTATCATGGTTACATGACTTTAAGGAAGGGCACATCTGGTGTTTTATTGTGAAATCTAAAATAACAAAAATACAGGGAGAGAATCCAAAATTCAAAGAGGTTCAACTAGGGAAATTCTTTCACAAACGGCCATACGTCATAATAAAGAATCATAAAAAATGGCATGACCCTAAACCAAAAAGCTACCATTGTATAGAAGCATTAGATTAGAAATTGCACTTGGTTTACTGGGTGTAAGAATGAATGAGAACCTGTCATATCTTATCTATTGTCAAAATAAACATACGTTATAAAAGCGTATTGTACTATATGGAAATGTAATAACAGGTCCCTAACCGATACGTTTTCGACCCATTATTCCGAAAGGGGAGGGAAGTACGTATCATATACAAACAGAATAATATGAGTGACAAAGATAAATAAAAGGACATAAAACCCACTTGAGTCCAATGCTATACAATCGCTATATAATAAAGCATTGAGCTTTTTCAGAAAGGAAATATTATCACAATAGGACCTTTGCATGTTTATATCAGGCAATTATGCAAGAAAATAACCCGAATATCTTACTTTTCAACATAATTGTCTATTTCCACTTGTTGTTATAGTCGTGGCATATGTTTCATACAAATTCGCTTATGAATTCTATTTGGTAGGTTATTCCTATTTATATGTTTAACCGATTAATTCAGGGAAATTGGTGTTCATAATAATTGCTTTATACTCGAACACACATATTGTCCGTTTTGACAACTTTTTTGCATTACCTACCACATTTCAAAGCGTGGGAGTGCATACCTGGAGAAAACACTTTTTTTTTGTTGCGACGGGGAAGATGTTCGACATTATTTCGAAGGATTATTCTTTGGTTTAAACATTTTAAGGTTGTCGCACAATAGTACAGGTAAGCACATGCGACATTTTTCTGCGACTCTGCGAAATACGAGGAAGATATGGTAAACTCAATGTCGGTAGGTACGTCCTATCAATTTTCTTTAAATTTCGCCGGATCGCAGATAAAGTTGCAAGCGCGTGCATGTACTATAAATCATATAGAAAAAGCTCATTAACAATTATGGTAAAGCTACCTTTTTATGAAATGCCATCCCTTTCATTAAAAAAACTTCAACCCTGGTCTCTTATTTTTCATTAATAATTTTAAGTGAAAATGAACCAGATATATGCTTAAATACTTTATTAATGGACAAAGCAAGTTATTCTAAGTGTGAGCAAACTCCTTTGTTAACATAAACATAATTCAGTAGTTCAAAAGTCCCTAACCGTATAACCGTTCAACTCCATTGTTAATACAAGCGAAATGATATTCAATACAAATAGTTCCGCCGCTTTAAGGTACGGACACGCGCTTGTGGAATATTTTTCCGGGTTTTGCGTTATGCGATATGAATGTTCACGCGCTTGCGATATTTCTCTGCGATATTGCTATATTGGCTATAATGTCCGATTATTTTGGGCAGTTAATTTTAGATTTTGCGGCACGGTGTAGCTCAACTCATCCACTTTATTTATTAGTTTATGACAGTAAGTAGAATATATGTATTTCTTTTCTGAAGTAATCATTAGAAATCAGGACAAATATATATACTCGATTGGGATAAAATTACACCCTTCACACAATATACAGGGTTCGAAATTAATTCGGAATAATTTGATGAAATTGTTCAATATTGTTTTGCCCCTGAATAAAAGTATATTTATTTTAAGATAAGTGCATAGATACACCTTTTATGAATATCATGATATAAAAATTGTTCTGTTTATGCAACTTACTATTGAATTATGACCAAGAAAATAAGAGCTGGTATACATGCTAAAGTGACAAGCATAAACTCTATTGCATTCTAGTGCACAGAATCTAGGGGCGCGTTTTCCACTGTGCGCTCTTCACGGTATTCTTATGGGTTTTCGACGAAACAAATCTTCACCTCCTTTTTATATCTCATTAATATGGCATGAATATGTAGGTTTTATTTTATAAAAATCATACATTACTATTTCAAAATGAATAAACATATTATACATTCAAAAAGTATTCATTCTCATTTTGTACTTCTCTGGATACAGTCCCATGAAAAATTATATTCCAATTTAATTTCGGACCCTGTATATTGAATGAAAATATGTTAGAATGAATTGATCTGGTACTGGACTGAATCAATTATTTTCCACATAAGTTGTGTTGCAGCAGCCTTGCTAAGAATTATATCTAAATTCTATGACAAAAACGTTAATAGTTATTCTGCGCAGCTATCTTCTATGAGTTTATAGTTTTCTTGCTTACTAAATCTTCTAAGCTGTGCAATTATCATATCATTTAGTCTTTAATATCCCTAGAATATTTTAGTGTAGAATTAAGTGTAGACTACATTGATAGAAAAACACTCTCATAAAATCATTTTAATAACCCATAAAGTGCAAAGATTTCACTATGCTTACCATAGAGAGACGTTTGGCGCGACAATATTATTAGACCTATAGACTGCTATAGAATTCTATATGATAAACTCTCATGGTGGTTGAATATAACCCGACACCACATAAACGGCATAAACTAGAAGGTCAGTGACCTTGGATCCCCCGTGAACTTCAACAATTCGTATATGCAGGATGGTCAGTTTTTACTAAAATTAACCATGGAAATGACGAACTATTTTGCGAATAAACAAGATCATGTGATGAAAGAAAAACAGAGTAACATCTTGCATCATCACTCACTTCTTTCTAAAGACATGTCTTGAACTGACGAGACCAGTTGGCAAAAGAATCCCCAATTTATAAATTATAGAAAATATGCTTTTATATGCTTTTGAAAGGCAACTGACACGGCCAGTGAAGTAAAAAATAATTGTATTACATTAAATTTTGCTTATATAAGCACATCCCAGATACATTAGAGACGCAGCTGACAAGGTCAATGAAACAAATATATCATTTAACTTACATAGCAAATATGCTTATATAAGCAAGATTACCTTTGTAAGCCAATTCCAAATGCACCAGGCTCCCCAGATAGGTGTTAACACATCTCTATTAATTTGCTGATTAATATGCTGATATAAGCATGATTGCTTATAAATGCATATTTATAAGCAATCATGCTTATATCAGCAAATTAATCATGAAGCCTGATTGCTTATAAAATCACACGCAAAATGTTTTTGGAGGGCAGCTGACGAGACAAGTGAAGAAAGAATATCATTTCACCTATCTAAAAAATAATGTGCTTATATAAGCATGTTTGCTTATATAAGCACATACCACGTACTTAAATGATGATATCTTATATTATCACCCACATTTCCTCATCTGAATATGAACTTTTCGCTACTTTTTAAAGTGCTCCAAAATCGATTTTCAACCGATCGCTGAAATCGACAATTTTTAAAGTGCTCTAGAATCGACAATTTTCAACGGATCGAGATAAAACCTTGACGAGGCACGACTTAAGGACTTGGTTTATACGTGTATAAAATTTGAAAGCTCTAGCTCAATTGCTTCAGACCAAACTCGCCTGCATAAAGTGCTTGGCATCTGAAAAAAAGTTTAAAATCGACAATTTTTAAAGAGCTCTGGAATCGACAATTTTCAACCGATCGAGATAAAACCTTGACGAGGCACGACTTCAGACCTTGGTTTATGCGTGTATAAAATTTAAAATCTCTAGCTCAAATCCTTCATCCCAAACTCGCGTGGACAAAGTGCTTGGCATCTGACAAAAAGTTCAAAATCGACAATTTGTAAAGTGCTCTAGAATCGACAATTTTCAACTGATCGAAATGAAACCTTAACCAGGCACGACTTTAGACCTTGGTTCATGCGTGTATAAAATATGAAAGCTCTAGTGCACCTCCTTCATACCAAACTCGCGTGGACAAAGTGCTTGGCATCTGACAAAAAGTTTAAAATCGACAATTTTTAAAGTGCTCTAGAATCGACAATTTTTAACCGATCGAGATAAAACCTTAATGAGGCACGACTTCAGACCTTGGTTCATGCGTGTACAAAATTTGAAAGCTCTAGCTCAACTCCTTCATCCCAAACTCGCGTGGACAAAGTACCCTATATCAAGCGGGACAGACAGACGGACAGACAGACGGACAGACGGACAGACAGACGGACAAGCTCAACCCTATATCCCCTCGTTTTCACGGGGGATAATTATATAGATTAAGCGCATGTGATAAGATCTTTCAATTCAAAATCAATGTGTTCAATTGGTAGAAACGAGATATCTTTAAGGGCCTGGCAACACATACCTCTAAATAAATACATGTATGTACCGTCGATTCTGACAGTTTCATGATAAAATATCATGTTTTCGGTACTTAATGCAATACAATCATTCACAGTAAACTATAGTAATAAAAATCGTATTAGTAACAATACATCTGTTTCGCATTAATTATTATTTTCAGAATCATTTTGCCAAATTTCGCAGACATTTCGCAAAGAATGCCGCTGTGTCGCAAGCAATTTCGCTGTGTCGCATATCGCCATGTCGCAAATCGCAGAGAAAGTTTTTTTAATCCTTTGTTTGCTGCACTGTTTCTTACCAAATAATTTCAGATATCGCAAATCGCAATACCTGCGTGAACATATTTCGCAATATCGCAGGGGAGTTAGCCTTTCAGCAATATCGCATATCGCATATATTTTCTTTGAATTCCCCGGCGATCGCAGCAAATTCCACAAGCGCGTGTCTTTACCTTTATGCTTGACTAATATACACAACCCTCAGGTCAGGAATTTGATAAAAGCGAAAACAAATCCATCGAAAGCGCCCGAAGATTAACGAGAAACACCGATGGATATTGTACGAATGAAGTGTGGCAGAAATCCCCTTTATGTGCTAGTCAAACAATGTTCAACTTATATCCATATTAGACTTTTACCGTTTTTTGTGTATATCCTCTTATTAAAACTTGGAACCGTCGATAACTATGCCATTTTTGCGTTCGGCGGTATGGCACGGTTTCCCTTTGATCATTGAACGATTAAAGGACAGTGACTACATTAACAAAAGAAACGTTTGATTAGGAATGCAAAAAGCGGATAGAAAAGAAAGAGTGTTGTCTTGTTTGTCGTGGCCATTTCGATTCGAAGGTCGCAGCCCTTTCTGTAAATTGGCACCGTTAGTCACTTCAGCGTTATTATGCGCGCTCCGCTTGATAAAACAATCTTAATGATTTCGCAGATGAAAATTAGAGCCGTTCAGTTATCTCCATTCATGTCGGAAAGTGCATTGATAAACGATTAATCCGAGACAAATTAGCCAGTGATTATGATAATGCGACGGTTTTGATCTTTTCATTTCGCTTGGTTTGACATAGAAACATAGAGGCAAGAAATCGTGTTTCTTACGTAAATGGTGTGTCATAATAGCTGATTGAATAAAATAGATGTCCCTCTTTGTTTCAAATAAAATCAAATTTGATTAACATATATGTATGCATTCATTAATATATTTTGATACATCTAATATAAGTCTATATAGATCTATTTATCATTTTCAGATAATTCGCTGAGAAGTCTTGAACTAGCACCGTCAATCAACATGGAGAGTTTAAACCTAATAAACGCGTTATTTACCGTCGTTTTCCTGGTCATTTCATTCGGTAAGCTTATGTGTAATTTTTCTAATTTTACATTAATAAAATAATTGACATGCACTGATTTCTTTGAACTTATAATAATAAGCTTTTAAAATTCATTTGAGTCTTGATTATGACGCGATTTGCGACTTAAGTAAGAGAAGTGCGTCTCTGAAGTGCGTAATTCGATGAATTCATGGGTTTTCAAAAACATTACAAACATATTCCCATGGATTTTATATTCTGCGTAAAATACTTCATGGTTAAATATGCAGGGACCACTGACCTTTTGGCATCGCGTAATGGCTTCATACGCCCATAGTAATAAATCTCAATGTTTAACATAACGTTGTTATGCAGATTGACATCGTATAGCAACACCACAACATATTCATGCATGCACTTCGGTTTTAGAGTTCAGAGAGAACGAAATCGTAGCTTCATTTACATGTTCAACCTTTGATCTGGCTTAGTTAAAGTTGAGAGCATTGGATTATTTAACAAATGAAACGTTTCAAGGCCTGGGCATAGTTGGAGCGATGATGAGCGACAGCGAATCTTCTTAGGGCCTTTTCGCACGGGAAGCAACACGCCATAATATACTTATATGTTCATTATAAAACTAGCGACACCGCATCGCCTGTTTTATCAAGAACAAATAAGTATATTGTCGCTTCCCGTGTGAACAAGCCCTTAAACATGATGTTCTTGATAAAACAACGTCAATTTTGACTTAGTTCTATAAAGCAGACCTATTTACATACATTTGTATAACAAGAAGAATCACTAACGTTCCTCGTCACTCCCAGTGTGGCAAGGCAATAATGTATAGTAAAATGAATTTTAAACGGTCGGATATTGGCGTCGGATGGACCATGTACTTTCACAATACAGGAAAATATATTTCAGGTCATCAAGTTCCTAAATTTATCCATATCTCGAAAGAAAAATCCACTATAAGTTATTGTGGTCATTTTATTTTACATGCATATTTTATAATGAATCTATCAATAGCTATGCCATGCCCCAGGGTGTATATTTTTGAAAGACACAATTTCACTGCCTTTATCCCATTTAACCACTCAACTGAAGATATATTTTTTTTTATCGGGAAAGAGTGTTTCGTCTATACCAGGGTCACCTCTGTACCATTTATGATATGATTATACTTAGTGATTTCTAAATATTATATCAAAAGAATACTTAGTGTACTCTTCACTCTCCCCTTACTAACGTTACAAGTGTCGAAAAGTATCGCATTACCACCAAAGGAAAGTCAATATTTTTTCCACTTTGCACGAAAATTTAGTGTACGAAAATCAAATGATGTTGACATGCATTTGAATTACACTTTGTCACATATTGACATTTATGATGAAGCGATTTTCAAACGCCAATCAACGTATAATATCCCTTTTCAATATTATTCCAGGTCTTTTAATAAGTGCTTTATCATTGTAAGAAGTGCAGTTTCCCAGGAATTGTGTTAAATGCGGAAGCGGTGTCGCCAAATTTCGATTAAATTTGGATCAGACGTTATTTTGATATCCATCGTGTGCATAAATGTATATGTAATATATTACTCTTACATATTATTAAGAAAAATAGACAATGGGAAAAGTTTCATAATAATTTAATTTGTCGTAATATTTTAAAACAGTTTATGCAATAAAGCGCGCCATATTTCAAAGCGACGTTTATCTCTCTACTCTGATAATTGACTAGAAATATATAGATAGAAAATAGAACAAAGGTATGAAATTTATGAGAAATGATTTGAAAAACACGTAGAGTCTATTTTTATTTTCTGAATTGAAAAAAAAACAGAAGCTCCCTAAAATGGTGTCTTATCTCTTCGTTTTTACTGCATTTAACCCGCGATATCTTAATAAGGAAATAACTTTCCCCTCGCATATTAAAGTATCAAGTTCATCTCACTTGAAGTGGTTGGATATCATGTTCCATAAAACAACATAATATGTTTATCGCTTATATTTCATATACTTTTCATTACAAAACAGGGTTAATTTATTTACAGTTGCATTATGTTTAAACATAACATTTTCTTGATTTTATTGTTTTATAAAGTTCCAAACATAGGCCCAAGGATATAACTTTGTCAGAAACAAAACCAATTGAATGAGCATTAATATGTTTTAACAGTATATGTGAGTGGTAAGGGCTTTCAATTATGTGAAAAACATCGTAGACTTAATAGTTAAACCTACATTTTCATAAATTATATCAAAGTGCCATCTTTTTCTTCCAGCATTGTCTTTTTTCAAACATAGGTTTTTCTTAACGCGCGTATTTCTTATCAATGGTATATGAAATTTAAAACTGATTGTTCAAAAGAATATGAAACTTTTATCTCCACAGGGTAAAAAACGAGGCGGGTACTCGCCGTAACAGAATTCGTTTCTTTGTTGAAAGCTTTTAGGATAAAGATTACCAAAATAATCCCGTTTTTCTTGTCTAAATTTGTAAATACCTTTATCTAATGTGCCATTTGAAGGAATATATTTCTTTGGTGAGGCATTTGAGGGTATAGTATTCCGCATATACATGTACTATATAATGGATGGGATATATACTTATTTTTTTTTCTCCTTACATATTGAAAACTATTAACATATACACACGTTGAAAAACGCTACCAAACTTACCTTGTGGTAATAGTAAACCTTTGAAAAGTAAACACGGTATACGATTGGCACTTAATCGTTGAAAAAAGTGCCATTAAGAAACTAGGGTTGCAGTAAAAACTAAGTTATGACGCACACACTATTGGCTCTTTGAATGATTTAATCCTTGTCTTTTTTCAATAACAATGAAAGCATTTAAAGAAAAATACATTTAGATTTTATTCAATGCATACACTGTTTCACAATTTTGACCCAAATTGCACCACAATTATGATGTCGTATTCTTTTTCGTAGGATGATTAGCGTCTGAACGACTTAATTAGCCTTGCGATGATATGCAATAATTAATTAACCTTGCTCTTATTTTACATGTTAGTGTAGATATGTTCATTTTGGACAACGTTGTTATATCTAATGATGTTTCTTTTTGGCAAGATAGAGATATATAATTTTTGTTTATATTATTATTGAAATTCCAAAGGCATAAAACATATAAAAATATAAACATTTTCGTATATTTTTATTATTTCTAAAGGTCCTTTTTGCGTGTGTTTTTAATCATAACCAAAAACCTTTTTTAAATCTATCTATAGCAACCGGAAGTAGCGCGTCACCAATGACGTCAGAGGGCTATGACGTATCACGCGTTGATTGCACACTCGATGACGACAGCACCAACCCTACGTTGACGCATTGCCTCACTCTGGGCGAGGAATTCGCGGAGCAATATGAGAAGTACTTCCGCAAGGAAAAGGAGTTCGACCGATGCGCGTGAGTAGAGTGTACACTATAAGAACATTATTAGATGTGTAAATGCATAAAATTATACAATACAACTTATCCAGTCCGGAGACCATTGGGACCATTGAGACCATGGGGAAATTGGAAAACCGTGATATCTAACGGGGTCCTCGAACAACCCGGTTTATAATGGTTAAGAAAAGCCAAGACGTACACTACACAACCCTCCAGTTGAAAGTTTTAAGGCATTGTTATATGTTTTTGTCATAGTTTTATGAAACATTTTTGCTCCATCAACAAAAATAAACATTTGATATGCGAGCTGCTTTCTACCAATTTTGGAACAGCGTCAATATATGCAAAGGTTGTTTGACCGTATATACCCTAGATGTAATGTCCAATGCCTCATTTATTTACAAAAACACACTTCATACAATCCATCACTTTACTATTATTTATGTCCCTGACCATACGATATTACTCACGCTATACTTAGGCCGGGTTTGACATTCTTTTGGCTTCCGTCCGGGTGTTATTTTGGCATAGGTATGTGATAGCTTACTACGCCATAGAAAATCGTTACAAATTATTGTTTGTCCGACATGTAGTGCACGAGGGTCACTTTTTGCAGGGCCTGACCAGATGTTCTTAGATAGAATAAATAACAATTATCGAAAGAGCTGAATTGGTTAGAACAAAATGATAGGCACATTAAATTAGTGCTGCCACGCAAAATTGCTTAACTACTCGCTACTGTCCAGTTAGATAAAGAGGGATTTTTTTTTCAATTGATTTCAAAATATGCGACACCACAAGTCATGGCTATAATTTCTGTCGCTTTCCACCGGAAATTCGAGAGCAATTATGAGCACGCCTTTAACCCAATAAAAAGAGGAGAAAAACTCACTGTCACATAAACCACGGCTTTGCAGCTGTACATCCGAATCGGACGTATTACTATTCGAAAATATAAACCACAGTCAGGGAATTACTGCTTAAAATTCAACCTCATATAAATGAACATAGGCTTTAAGTTAAGAACCTTTTCCTGTCGAAAAAACCGCCTTAAATCATGATTTGCCTTAAAGCACGTACTAAATCGCTGGAGGCGCAATATTCTGAAGCATATTGCACTTAAATCAAAATTCACTATATGAAAGGTCATGTTTGGGTTACAATAATTTTCCCATGTGCAAGTCTAATTGTATGTAAATGTAAAACAGTTTTCGCTGCTGTTGACCTCAGGTAAAACTCTGTAAAATGGTCAAAATTGCCTTTGTGTGTATAAATGTTAGGTTCATCTACATTCTGTACACATATAATTGCTTTAACTAAACAGAAGACAGTAATTTGCAATTATTGTTGACATTCAAGAATTAAGGTCAAAATTATTCTAACACAGAGAATCATATAGGACAAATCTTCATATGATAAGCATTTTCTTACTGCTGAACTTTTGACCCCGAATGCCTGATGTCCCGGAAACAAACCCATCCGTTTTTACTCAATTTCGAATACTTTTAAATTAATCTATTTGTTGAGCCCAAAGCAACATGAAACCTAAGACTCGGTAAATACTAAAACTATTCAGCCCGTATTCTAACTCGACCTAATTTCGCAATCGTCATTTCACTCTCTTAAAAACGTAAGAATGTAAAATATATATTTTAAATCAATTTTGTCGAGTGGTTATCTAGTCTTGACCTCGAGGCTTGGCTCAAGTCTGAAGTAGTTAAGAAAATTTGGAGAGTTGAGGGGGGGGGGGGGGGGGGGGGCT
>LQRL01005060.1:0-13462 GCA_001703475.1 Hydroides elegans
ATTTCTTAATTTTTGCAATAATTAGTGAGAATTATTATTTCGAAATTGATTAAACTTCCTTGCAATTGTCTGATAAACTGTATTTTGCAAGATATGACACTTAATGTTGTTATATTCAACATTTCAATGTTCACAAAATGTGTTTCTTTTCTGTTCCAAGCTGGCTAGAAAAGGAGAAAAGCCTAGCTGGCTTGCAAAAAGGAACACCTTTTTGCAAAATTAAAATAGTCAAAAACTAATATTTTGTTGTTCTTCGTAATAAAAATGTTGATTTTAGTTGATTTTTTCAACTTTTTGAAAATGGGTCGTTGGGTACCCTTCTTATTCTTAACTGCCTCTACTGTTGTGAAGAATGTCGAGAAGATAATCTCATAACGTATGTTTAACCAATAACATCCCATAAAAAGCTCTTTACCGATGTGTTATGTATCTTATATAAAATCCATTTGAATGTTATTGTTCTATCGTCGTGTGTTTTAATTTCTAGCATAGTTCAAGTAAAATTTGTACTGATTAATTGTATAAAATACATAATAAACTGGTAATGAACATTTTTTTGTCTATTATCAATTCATGTTACAAAGTTATATATTGGTGTTTTAGCATAACTCTATTCTTAGAAGTGACACATTTTAAAAGATATTTTATGCTGGTAAAATAAATAATATTTAATCATTCCATATATGTACATCATTCATGCGCACATTATTATCACAAATACAAATGTGGTGTCTAGATGTAAACGTTATATGTATCAGTGATCATACTAGCATCATTTTAGAAATTCGAAAAGGGTCTTTCGAAAAAAAAATGTTTTATTTTTTAAAACTTGAAATGTGATTGTTTTTGAATATTTCAATTTGAGACATTATGGATTCATGCGCGTTTGTGGTATGTATATCTAGAACGTTTGAACGATTGACAATAAGAAGATTTCTGAAAGGACTGGAAACTAACACTTCACCACAGGACCTCTCTCATTTTAAAGTGCTTGCATATTCAAAATAAATCTATGATATAATAAAAATGAATAATACATGTATTACATTTCTTTTTTTCATGATAAATTGCAAAAATAATCAGCATTTTGTAATCACACGATATTGCACGAATCGCTTTGAAAGTTATGATGAGAAGCTTGAAAAAGATACGATGTTCTACCCTAATGATTTAAGCATAGAGGTTATGTGATAATATTTCCGCTGGTTTGATATTATTCGCGCAGCAATATTTTGGATTTGTTGAAGCCTTTCTATTTGACGACGCGGTAATCCAAACAGAAGCGAATTAGAGTAGTCGATATGTGAGCTAATCAGAGCATGACTTAGCATTTTACATGAACATTGGTTTATGCATGGTTGTTTTGCAATGTTGAGTTGGTGGATCATACACGCCTTTATAAATGCAATTATACGAGAATTTATGTTAAGGTGTTGGTCAAACAGAATGCTTATATTTCTTGTGTCCGTTGAAATGCAGACCTAGCTATTGGATATTTGGACCTTTTCTATCGGAAGGTCATTTGCGCGATACCCGGATCAAGAACACCTTGGTTTTTAAGTCATTCAGTTTCAACATGCTTTTGGCCTTCCACTGCGGTATATACGATGTCAACAGCTTGTTTTTAAAAATGGGCTCTCTTTCAAGATCGTCAAATTGTTTATCACTAGATTCAATGCGTAAGAGAAGGGGCTGCTGCTCCTACTGAATGTACATTGTATTTCAACCTTAAGCTAACTCAACATGCACTATCTTGCAGGGTTAGTTAAAATTAAGATTCTATCAATACACTCTTGTTGTCCCGCAAGTTTCAACTTCTTCATCATAAAGGTGATGTTGATTTATTGGAAATATATCACTAAAATAAATGTAAAATATACAAGTTTTGTAACCATATGATGTTACTTAATCAACTGGGTGCTACTGTATCTATTGCTCTTATCATCATGTGCTCACACTTTTTTCATGTATTAATAAATGCGATAAACTAGATACAGTTATATTCTGTCTGAAAGCAATAAAGAGAAGAATTATTGTACTCTCATCGATTAACACTTTATTAGAAAAACTCTGAATTAGCAGCAGATAGATATTGAATGAAGTATTGATTAGATATATCAATCAGTAATTATTAACAGTTAAAAGCTAATATCAGGATTGTGTTGTTTGGAATTATTGATTTTAAATCCAATAGAGGATTACAATTCAACTAATTACGAAATGAAGAAAATGATAGTTTCAAAACTCAAATGTATTGCATTAATTGTTGGTATTGCAGCTCTTTTAAAAATATTGTTGATTTTTTCTACAGGTAAGAGATTGGTTAATGATTAGATTATGGAAAACATAATGCACATGTGCCAGTTGAGCAGTTTGCATTTTGGAACGTTAATGTTTTATTGCAAGAAAATGTGCAAATATACGAAACTAGATCATTAAAAACAGTCTAGATTTGCATGCGTTACTCTCGAGATATTTGATATTTTGTTTTACTATATTTTTTCCGATTCCATTTTTATCCTAGATAAAGCAAGAAATGATGGATATAAAGCAGAGAAACTCGACAATAATGCTCAGGTACACTTCATTATATTATAAGCAATCCAATTATTTCGGATATGGACCTGTCTTATCAAAATAATGGTATTTCGATGTAATGTAGTTTTGGTTCATCATATCATGGAGGCATACAATCTAACGACCAACCCATCTTAAATATCCAATGTAAATATTTGTAAAAAATCAACGAAATTCAGTCGCACCTAAATTGTCGTTGTGGTATCTTATATATCTATCCCCAAATAACGCGATAGAACTATGTCTCTTCATTCGGCGTATAATTTATACATGAATTTCAATTTGTTCTAGCACTATCATTCGCGACCATTCGATCCCAACGAATCCAAGATGGTGATACTACTGAGCTACCAACGTTGTGGAAGCACCTTTGCTGGAGGTCTATTTAATCAGAACGAAAACGCATTTTATACGTTTGAGCCTGTGGATGGTATTTATTCGTCTATGTACGGCACGCCACCTGGATTCAATGTGCCCACTGATATCTTCAATTTTTGGAATGGCTCTGTAAGGTGAGATGCATACGAAATATTGTATGTTTTTTAGAGAATGACGCGAATAAATCAAGGATGATGTTGGGGTAAAGACATATACATAAAAATGGCAGACATGGATTCACACTATTATGTTATCTGTAACGATAATTATTATAATCCAACGCATTTCAATGCTCAATATATTGAATAGGGTGATAGCTTTTTCCCTTTACACTTGCAATGGGTAGCTCATCAAATCATCTTTGTCCAGACCTTTCATAAGCATCCTCAGAGCCTGGCAACAAAAACACGTGAGTTTCAATGTTTTCCGGATTGGGAAATAGAAAACGCTTTAAAAAGTTGATCAAAAGTTTAGTTTGCGCTTTAGTTCCCATAATGAATACATTAAAAACTACGGTTTGTTATGATAAAACGGCTTGGGGAAGCATCCTGATATGCCCAGGCCCTTGGCCTGATCACTCGATAGTTATAATTGTGGTAAAGGTAATTTATTGAGAAGCCAAAAAAAGTTTACTTATCATTAAGCACCTTGTTTACATTCATCGTATGAATAGCATAGATAAAGTCGAGCCGACTCGCACCTAAACTATTGACCTGATTTAAAATGTCATTATATTTTTCAATTTCGGAATCTTTTTAAAGCATTTGAAAAATCTCATCATCACACTTGCTTTCACTTAATGAGTTAAACGTCATGTTGACTCAAATGTTAATGTTCTTTGGCTGTGCGTTATCAATGATACAACTGATAAGCAGGTCGGTTTTATGTCTAAAAGGTTAGGATCAAATATAAATTCTAAATAAGCAAACGCACCAGATCATGCTAAACGGTTAAAGCAGTGCCATAATTTCGATACGATTTTCCTCTGTGTTTAATATATCGTTTTATTCAGAGCCATGCCCCGGTTTGAGTCTGAACGCGTAGCAACTGCTTTATCGTCCTTGTTGTCATGCGACCTTGAAAACGTGCCATCGGAAGTTCTTCTTCATCGGTTCTTATGGCGCTTCGGCAAACAACATGCTGGGCTTCATCATTACATAGAGTGTCTCAATCATAACAATATAACCATGAAATCAATACCGAGTTGTCAGAGACATCTTAAATCAACTTGCGTGGATCGATTCGGTTCCAACCCGCAAAAGGAAGAGGGGTGCAGACAGAATTTGCAAAATCCCACCCGCACCACAAATGAAATTGATTTTGTGTATTATCAAAAATGTATGTTTGAATTAAGGAACATCTTTGATTCATGTGAGTCACTGATGACCAATGCCTGCACCGTGTCGGATTTATCAGCAACCAAAAGCGTCCGACTAACCATGGAAACTGCTGAGACAATGTTGCAGCGTTGGCCTAACTTACGAATCATTCATCTTATCAGAGACCCCAGACCCGTGGCGCTGTCAAGGATGCAAGATTCGACATACCACGGTAAACGAACGGGAGGAGATATGGTCAAGGAAGCTAGATTTTATTGTCAAAGTGTGGTGCGAGATATTCTTGTACGCAAACGGATTCAAGCTCGAAAGCCAGGTGCTGTTATGGAAGTGATTTATGAGGATCTTACGGCACAGCCAATAGAAGTAGCGAGGAAGATTTACTCGTTTTTGAACGAAACGTTGCCGCAAAGTGTAAAAGCATGGCTCGAAAAGAGTACGCATTCCAGGGGAGGGAATAGCAAAAGTTCGGTTGCTATTGCCTCGAAATGGAAAACTAAAATGAGTTATGGTGTGGCACAAGACATAATCAAAGCGTGTGACGAGTTTTATAAAATGCTTCCTGGCAGATGGCAGGATATTGGATGAAAATATGAACATAAACTAATTGCATCTATAGTCTATGCAAATTGATGATTATTTTACATTGAGAATATAAGTTTTAATACCCCCTGCGTTTAAAAAAAAGTTTGTTTTATCTTTATTTCACTTATGCTTATTTTATATAATGATGAGACTGTTTGAGTTTTCATTTCGTCTTATCGAAGTGAAAATAATTGTTGCGTATTTTTTTAACGCAAGAAATATTAATGATAAAAACACTTGACATCCTTCACAAAGATGAGTATTGTTAACCAATAAATACATTAATGAAAATAACACTTGATATCATTCACTGTGATAAAGGATTGTAATTTGGTATGACATGTGCTTAGACGTGCGGAAAAATAAAATAAAAATAATGACTGATAGAGATGCCATGTTTTTTTTCTGAAAGAAATTAACCAAGGAAATATAATATATTCACCCAAACAAGATAGTATATAAATATATTTCTCAATAACTTTTTTATGCGTTAACCAATTGTGCTCAAATTTTCAGCATATGTAGAACTATTTATTTTTTACAACGGTTCAAATATTGATTGATTATTTTTGGGGGTGTGAAAAATTAAGGTGTGGAACCATGTTTGCCATCAAAACATATATACCTTGTAGCTTTGAGCATTTTTTTTTTCCAAATGGTTGTCTTCTCTAACAAAAGCCGAGTATTTGATCAATTCACTTTGTTTCTGTAAAATCAAAAATAATCATTCCACGTCTATTTAAAGAAGAAAGAGGACAATCTATTGGTATGCTGGCTGCTGGGGGTTCCACGAAAGAGGTCGTTAGTGCATTTTAGTGCAAAATCGCCTGGATTTATTGTCTCAAAACGCGATTCTAACCAACTTGGACATCATTGGACAGACCGCGCAGTAGCCGTCTAAGCGTCACGACCGCATGTCAACATCGAAGGCTTCGCCTGCAGCGCTTCTGAGAGCAATTTCGCGCAGAGACATTGACCGTCATCGAGACGCCAGGGACCCATAATCTATAATTTTTCAGTCAAACAGTCATCAATCGCCTCCTCGAACATGGAATGTGGTCTTTTTTCGGCTATCGAGCGAGTCTATGATCCCCTCCTAAGTCAAAATCTTGTGTTTTTGGACACAGCGAATGGTATTGATGAGAGAATGCGACGCAATTGGTCATGAGAAGTGTTAACCGACGAGTTGCAGTGCTAAGTCTTTCGCTCAGGCGGGTTTTATCGCGTTTACTGGGGCACTGGCGAACGATCTTTGCGATCGTGTTTTCGGCAAGTGGATCGAAAAAGCGGCATTTTGGTTATGATTAAGGATGCAATACTGTATGGCTGGCGATCTAGACTCGTGTTTATCGAAGGTAACGTTGCTACCAATAGCTTCAACAATACCATATTCAACACCCAAGTTGTCACGTACATGTATATGTTGCGTTACCCTTATACGTGAAAAAAACACGCCCTCGTGTCGCTGATGTTTGTGTACGCAATCTTATTGATACCAACATTGAGACGCTACCCTGGTCAGTTTTTTTTTACGGTCAATAACCCGATAGAGCACTCTTGGGACCATCTAGACCGTCGCACATGATCCGGACAACATGCCTCAAAATAACAAGAATCTACGCTGGTTCTTATCGAAGAGTGACATCCTTATCATAGGCAATCATCAACCGATCGGTTATGTTGGTGCTACGACGTATTCACGAAATATTGGCAGTAGGAGGTCGACACACTTGATATTTGCCATGTGAAATGTTTCTGTCTGGTTTTAGCATGGGATGTTTGATACCAATAAAAGTTAAAGTACCGCTACGTTATTGTTTTATTTTAAATTGGCTTGTAAAATTACAAGGCTATTAATAATGCGTTGAATAAGATATTTCTGTAATTTCATGAGGATTCATTCAGTAAAACTGGAGATATGACCCTCTAAAGTCATAACATACTTTCTTGTTTGGGTGAGTATATAAAAACATCAACACTGTCAATGCATGTGATTGCATGTGTATGTTTGAATATCGAATATATTTTATACAAGTTATTAAAATCTAACATTCGTTTTATTTGTATTCATGTCATACTTACATACATGTCTTAGATTACGACTAAGTAAATAAAGATGGAAAATTACACACCAATATCAATTAAATACTGTCAATCCTTATAGCATTTTCTTATTTCAATCATGTCGAATATTTCTAATTTAGGAAATCCAAAATACACATGTAGAAATGTTGTTTTACGAAATGTAAGAAACCATTTATTAAAGGCGATTAATTCCTATATAGACTCCTAGATTAGTGTACATGTAAGTGATTTTCTGTATAGATATAGTTTGGGAAATATGGAAAAAAGAGGAAATTCAATAAATAAAATGGGCGTCGGAAAGTTTCAAAAGGATTTAATAATAAGAAAATTATTTAGGGAAACGTGATTAGGTAATTTCAAATGTTTCTAAAATGCTTTCGGCTGCTTTCAATCAGTGTTATGTAGCTCTATAAAACATTATTCTATTCGATCTCTGCATGAATACATTGTGGTTTTATAATATATAATGTATATAGAGGTTCGATATTTAGAACATCTAATTATTATTTATATAACCAGTTAATAAAATTAAGTTTTTTTATGAATTTACTAATAATATTTTTAAAAGAAAGGCAGGATCATTAACAATCCTACGCAAGTATTTGTCAAAACTTTGAAAATGTACATGTACTTATTTGGTTTTTGTTTAAATCAATCAATTTTCAAAACTTTGAAAATGTACATGTACTTATTTGGTTTTTGTTTAAATCAATCAATGCTTGTCCCATCACTGACTAAAAAAAAATAATAAAATATCGAATTTTCTTTAATCCAATAATCTAATTCATGTGGAATATCACGTGATCTTTAGCAGTTTAAAATGAAATTATATAAAGGTAACTCTATGATATAGCAGGTTTCTCTAAAAATGGGAAGAATAAAATGATCATAAAAACCACCCTTTGATGTGATTATTTTACACTCGCCAGGGTTGACATCTCTAGGTTGTCACTTCGAAGTTTAATGAGGCAATCATTGCAGACCGAAACTTCGGTATACATGTAGTTGTTATTGAATTTCGAACAAGTTAAAGTTATGTAAAGTGTTTTTTTTACGTAAATTCTTATAGAATTTATTCGCAACAAATGGCTTCTGATTGACATTTAGAAATTGCCATATCAAAATAATCAGTAGGTATTTGATACAGTTTAATCCACAGTCCAAAATAGTACTTTATTTGGTTTGCATCTTGATTGATGGATCTATTCAATCGCTACCCACGTGCCGTAACACCAATCATCCCCAGATAGATGTTTCAATTATGAACATCGACATGACCAGTTAGCTTATATAACAATGTAATTATTACAAGTTCTCAGACCTGACTAACTCCATTTTTCTTCCCCTCCGTCGGGACCAGTATGTTGAAATTTTTTTTTTTTTTAAACCTTAAAAACCAATTCAGGCATTTGATTCGAATTGGAACGTCATAGCAATCTGATGCAAACTTTAACGCTGACCCTAAGTACTTTCAATGTTTATATGTATACTAAGCATCAAAAGTATCTAATATTATTTTTGAAAAATTCTAAGTTTAAAATGAATTTCTACAATTTGTATTTTATTTGATATTATTTAAGCATGATATATTGCTAATACTTCCTGAAATTTTCAGAATAATTGAAAGTCTACAAATGCATAAAATAAAGACTTAAACCATACAGGGGTCGAAATCAAAAGTCACAAAACGCCATACCACCGCACAGTTGAGTGAACTCGCTGGTTACCCTATAGTAAATGTCTCGATGGTTGCTATCCAATAATGGTTATTTTCAATGTGTCTAAATCACCTTTCCCATTATTTTATTAACACTTAGAAGTGTTTTTGTTTTTGTCATAAAAAAAAACCCTTGTCTGATAAGAAGAAATGGTTAATCACAGAAGCCATTATACAGATCGGGTTATGGCGATTAGAAAATTACAAACTGAATGTTAGAACGATTACTCGTTTCATATCACAATGATTTTCGAGTTGCTTGAGCAAGAATAAGATTTCAAGAATATTTTGCATAAAAAAATCAACAATTACGATATGTGATAAATTCACCATGAAATGAAAGCCTAAGCATGGCATCTTTGGTTCAAACAGTAAACAACCATCCATTTTCTTTAAGGAACAATCTTGAATATTTGTTATTTTATTCAAGCAGTTTCATTATTATTTACTAAGAAAAGAATTATTAAAATAATAACGCTTTAGAAACCTGTATATTGAATGTGAAATCGTCTGAAATCTGCCATCTTGCAATCACCCAACTGCGATCGCACCTTCTATTGAGTTTTTATTCTAATGTTTATATGTTTTACATATTGCAAGTTATGATGATTTTAACAAAAAAAAAACACATTTAACTGAAAAATGACTTTCAGACACATATGAAATGATTTAGACACGTGGACAAAAATCAACATTATTGTATAGCAACCATTGGAGCATTCACCGATTGAACTAAAGTGCTTCCATGAACTGTGCAGTGGTATGGCGTTTTGTGACTTTTGATTTTGACCCCAGTGCGCTTTAAGTAATTATTTTAGACATAAATTGGTTTCCAATTGATCTGAAATTTTCATAAAGTATTTAGAACGTATAGTATTTTAATTATATGTAATTCGTGGATACTAATAATATCTTATGTAGCTCTCAGAAATTCCCAAAAATAACATTAGATACTTTTGACGTTTAGTATATATGTAAGCGCCAATCTGTGGTTCTTAGCCGATCTGTAGTTTGGCTGGAAAAGGTTAGACAAACTGTGTCATACCACAGATTGACTGGTTCAATCAGCCAATCTGCAGATCGGCTAGAATTTTCAAGCCAAACTGCAGATTGGCTGAAATAGAGGCATGCTTTTTTACCACAGATTGGCTGGAATATTCAAATTAAGTTTTCATGGTGGTTTTAACATACTTTTTAAATATTTAACTAATACCATTTTATAAATTGATATTATTATAGAAATAATAGACTACAATTCATTCTCTCATCATTAAATATCTTAGTTGGAATTGTTTTTGGTGCTGATTTCGATCATCTAATAGGGTATGGTGTGTTTGAATTGCAACTCTATCAAATGGTTGATTAAATATTTATTTCCCTTTCATGGATGAATCATTGATGCGCTTAACTTGGTGTTATGCGGTACGCAATTGAAGTTTGTTTGATATGATCACTAAAGTTTTCTTTTCAATCGCATTTCTTTACCTCTTGGCATAAATCGAGTACTTTCGCTATTGGATCAATCATGAATCCGAGTCGAGTTAATCGATGTAAACCCTGTCCCAAACCTTCCCACCCATGAAAGGTACATACTCGACATACTCGACTCGGATTAATGATTGATCATATAGGAAAAGTCAACAATATATGACGAGAGGAAATATAATTGCAATTGAAAGCTCTTTCTGTGATCCTGGGTAAAGAAGCTCTGATTTCACATAGCACAATATCAAGCAAATACCATTTACTAATAATTCATGAAGAAAGGGTACTCAATAATCTTTCGTTTAAAAGAATTACAATATATGATATCAACCTCTATCAATTTTATCAAAAGCGACAAATATCACACACTATGATGAAATTTAGTAACACTAATAAACCATTCGTTCCAACAATAAATCTGATATAGAAAATCATAAATGACAATAGAAAAACTTGGATTGGATTTTCAGCCAATCTGTGGTAAAAATCAAGCCTCCATTTCAGCCAATATGCAGTTTGACTTGAAAATTCTAGCCGATCTGCAGATTGGCTGATTGAACCAGTCAATCTGTGGTAGAGGTAAAATTCAGTTTACCGTTATTTTATATCGAAATTTCCTGAAACCATCGTCTATAATAAATCTATACAATGACATTTCTACCAATATTTTTACGTCAAATGGTAGGTTATTCAATTGTCCATCCATTTTAGAGGTGATTGGAATCTAAGATCAAGCTAAAATATTTAATTTATTTTTTCTAATCGAACTGGGTGTCATGGTTATGCTTGATTCTATTTACCGTTATTTTTGCTTTGCGGTGAAGGATATAATTTTATATTAACGGATTTCACATTGGTTTCCTTCTTAAGCAACATATCCAATTTAATATTGGTCTAAAGTATTTGAGGCTCTTTTGAGCACTGATTTGTGTCCATTTTTTATGTGATTGAGATCCCTGAATGGCCCTTTTATAAAGTCTATACAAAAAAGAATACTTTCTTGTAAAGATGTTTCGCAAGCATGATTCACAATTTGGTCAGTACAAAGTATATATTGTGAGCTTACGGTACCATTAACCACATACATGTATGGTCAATGATGTAGAACAGGCCATGAAAGAGTTTGCTGTAATCATGTGTTCTCTTTATTAGTAAAATAATATACTAGCGCAATTCGATATGATTTAGGGAAGGCTTCGGTGTCATCATTGGGACCAGAATGTTAAGATACATTAGGAAAATATTCACAAGGAAATATAAAAAAACATACGATATTGAACTGTGCACATCATGTACTCTTATTATGTAAAGTAAAGAAATGTGCTTCGTAGGAGATCATCATAGATTGAATTTAATCAATCAATTAACACAAATTACATAGAATTTGCTGTTATTCAAATGTTTATTACTATTTTCATCTGCTGTAATAAACTTGTTAATATAATATCAAGATCACGCCTGCGATTTTACCTTTTCAGAAAAATAACGGTAAATAGAATTTAGCATTAACACGACACCCAGTTCGATTAGAAAAATTAAATTAAATATTTTAGTTTGATCTTTGATTCCAATCACCTTTAAAATGGATGGACAATAGAATAAACTACCATTTGACGTTAAAACATTGGTACAAAAGTCATTGTATATATATTTATAGACGATGGTTTCAGGAAATTCGATATAAAATAACGGTAAACTGAATTTTACCTCTATGACACATCTTGGCTAACCTATTCCAGCCAAACTACAGATCGGCGGTAACATATACATTGCCGACGTCACAAAAATATTGAATGCTAAATGGGTACATTAATGTTTGTTATCGGACAGACACCATTATAACTGCATCAGACACATCAGTATTAAGTGGACACTTGAAATTATGATGAGCTAGAAACCCGCTTTGTATTGCGCGCGAACAATGTTTTCATATATAGAATTTCTATGTATATATAAACCGGTATTTCATTAATTGAATAGAGTATTTGTTAATGCATATCAAACCGCATAAAAGCTATAGCTGTATTTTTATATCTATCAAGATACATTATCATGCATATGTACTGCAAATCTATAGTTACTATAAAATATTCAATTGAATCAAATTTATTTTGGTTTCATGCTTTAAGTAGGAAGATATGATTTTAATAAGAATAGCAACATTTAAAGCACATATATCAAGCAACTTAATGACGAAATCAACATTGGTTTGATAAAAAAGTCGAATTTTACCCAATAACGAGCAACTATATCTATGCTACATCTATTATACAATGAACGTATTATCATGGATGGATATTGGTTGTTAGAAACATACGTTATCTGCAGTATTCACTATTCAATTACGGCTACTTCAAAACCATTATGTCCTTATCTCCACTCACTACAAATCAAATGTTGTTAAATCAATGCAATTGCGCATCGTAAGGGGCGACTTCCCGACTGATGAAAAGGTTATGCTATAGGTGAAAGGGTTTTGTACATAATGATTTTAGTGAACTTTAGTATTTACATCACTTACATTTAAAATTAGCACGATTATCTTTTAATCAAGTCATGAAACACAGTAATTTGCTGGAATCGTATATAAAACAACTGGAGATAATTCCACGATGTCTTGAAACTATTTATAGTCGTTCTGAAGCAGTTTTAAATGTTAAAAAAATGTGAAAACAAATTCGAAATACATTTTACATCATTTCCTCGAAGCATTTTGTTATGCACTTGGTTGTCAAGTAATAAGTTGCACATGCATGAATCTAAGCATAAAATTAAAGGAATTAGCTAGGGCTTCAATATGAAAATTCGTAAGAAAAGGGCGTTTATAGTGTTCTTGGTATTTTGCATAGCACTAATATTAATTTCAGAACACGTTTTGTGGAAATATCAACATGCGAACGTCTTGATCGAGAAAAAGAGACGCTATGACAATGCTCTTGCAGCTATTCGTCAAAACGAAGGAATTGATAGTGGTCATGCGTGTCCAGAACGGCTAACATTTCGCACAATACAGGATTTACACATATGTGGTGATGTGGAACTTGGGGCAACATTTGACCTTGTATTATTCACAACCATCTACTATAGTGAATCTCATATACTGTTCTTCACAAATACCATGAATGTGCTCGCCTCGCTCCAAAACGACCATCATATGAAAGGAATAGTCTTCATCGAACATCTTAGACACTTTAAAGAGAATAACGCATCGCAAATATTAGCAACAGCTTGTCAAAAAGATCTTCTAGTATTACTGGTGCCGCAGTGTAACCAACATGGGTTTCCCGTTTTCAAAAGT
>LQRL01005085.1:0-11746 GCA_001703475.1 Hydroides elegans
CAACGGATGAGGCGATGCGTGCCGCATCGAACCGAAAAACCTGGAGGACCATTGTGACGGCGCTATGTGGACGACCCACGACAGCACGGCAGTAAGTAAGATATTCTAAGATTTACTTGGGTTCGGGAAATTTTGGAGAATAAACCAAAAGGGTGTGTTTCCACGGCTGAAAAGACAGGGTGTTTTTTCTCACTGTTTTCTTTATAGGACATTGAAAATATTTTCAAAATGTACGAATCTAAACAAATCATTTGAAGAGTCAGTTTCATTTTTTGGTTTTGTTTAAGTCGTTTTGGCAATCGTTTTAATTCTTGGTTATTTGGTTTTTATTATCAATTATTTTTCTTTGCGGCAAACTGTAACAACATCAGGAAATATGGGGAGAACAAAACATTGAATGCTGAACGCGAATAAAAAGTGAAAAAAAGTCATACTATACGAACATTTAGGCAATAACAGTCTTTCATAATTATCTAATCGTCTACATTTAAAATAAAATTGTTTACTGTACAAACACAACAGTACATTTCCATAGGAAGAATGTTTTATTCTGTCTTAAATATACTTCCAATAAGGGTCTTGCTCCATTAGACTTGCATTTACATAATCGTAAACCCTTTGTAATGACAACCGAGTATGAGCGTTAGTGACTTTGAATGGTCGGGGATTGGGGGATAGACTACAATTATTGAAGAGTAATCGTACATTAATAAGGAATACATGTAGTACAATTTGATTACTCACATTTTAGTGAATGCATTACAGTTACATTACAGTCCAGGAATATTCTGAACACATATATTTAAAATGAATTTGTTATCAAACGAAAACATTTATTTTAGAACCTCACAATTTTCAAATAAATCAAATATCAATATAATTTATTGCATTCTAAAGTTGTGGTATTATTAAGGATTCTAAAGGCAAATGTTTATCAAATCAAAATATTATAAAAGTTCATCCATGTAAAACCTTCAAATTATTCAAAGTACTACTATTCATTAATACGCCACAGCTTGTATAATTTTTCTCGTCGAAAGAAAATATCGAGTAAACTTATTTCATCTTACAAAAATGAGTAAAAACCAGTTTTAAAAAATAGCCTTCATGTATTCGGCATTGACAAATTGGCCTTGTCCAACAAAAAACACATGCATGTAGGACTGTCAGTTGTTAACAATATTTTTTACAAGGACATAATGATTCAAGTAACAGGACATCAGTCACACTCATTTTTATATTTTTTTCTGAGGCAGGTTATTAATGGCGCTCAGAAAAAAAATCATGAGCAAAGCTTGGAAATAAAGATAAGTGACGAAAAAAAAACGAATATGGTAGTAAATTGATGACGTGAATTTAGATATATCTTATAAGCGAATATGGTAGTAAATTGATGACGTGAATTTAGATATATCTTATAAGCTTTACATTGAATGCAACCAAGCAATGATCTTCGCTCCGAACTTTATTTTTGAATTTGATATTTGAATTTAATTTTACTTTTAGACAGCAGAGTTATTATAAGATACTAAGTAAATATACAGCTAAATGTTCTTCACTTCAACATCAAATATATTATAGTTAAATGTATTCATAAAAACTCATTTAATAACTATTTACATAAACACCAGCACAAACAGGACCGATTTGTTGATTATATAGATTAATTGTCTTACTCACAAAAATAACACATTGATTCTTTTTGCATGCAAAACATTCCTTGAAACATGATGCGATTCAAAAACACCCATTGCTCAATTATTCAACTTCGGCACTGAGATAAGAAAATTCGATCAAATTGATCAGCTTATGATCTTGCTTTAACATTATTTAAGACACAATTTATTTAAGGTGCAATTAGATATATTTATTTTATGCAATTTCAAATGGATGCTTCAAAAAAGACCAATTACCTAATAATTCATCTATTTGCACTAAGGTGTAACATTTTACATTTGAGACCTGATCCATATCATATCCATGAACTATGGATACAGTTAGGTCCAATGATGAGCATCTTTTATCAGATAATTGAATAACAAATACGCAAAATGCTAAATGTTTGTCCCTTTATTCAGGGTTGTACTTTCTTTAACATTAAATGAGTAAGCATTTGTGCAGAAAACCCCAAGTGTTACAGAGAGCTTGCAAAGATTTATGGATAAGGTATTTCATTAAATAATCACTGCTTGCAGCTGGGCTATGGTGTATGCAACCCTGTAGTCAGGAATAACCGCAGACTATAGCATCCCACTCAATTATAATAAGATTATACTCAAGTGCAAATGTGTCAAGCATATGTTTTATTGTCGCACTGGCTATTAGCGTCTCTATTAGAACAAGAAAATTCGCTGACGTTTTGTACTGTTTGCTCCATACCACACCTGATGCAAACAATGCGATTTTTCAATGATAGTATACGGTTATTTATGATAGGATTGCGTGTTATACTCAGAATATATTGTATGTAGATACAGGAAAATGAGTTCATTACGTCATTTATCTTGCAAATTATATATAAGTTTTCTTATATCAAGATGTGTAGAATCTGTTATACATGAAAACATTCGCTTTATGTCTGTTACAGCTTCTAAAGCATAGGCGTTGAAAAGTGTTTTTTTTTTTTCTGATAAAGAGAAATCGCAACAGAGCCCTGACTTCAACAACGCCATATTGCGACTTCAAATAGACGTCAAATTGTTCACGTAATTTCGACGTCGTTACGATGTCATTATGGCATGATTTATTGGTTGGATTTAAAGGCGAAATCCGATTCGAAATCCTATTCTGTTCTCGAAATGACGTCATATTCACGCCATGGAAGAATTTGAGTATTCGAACTTAAGACGGATGAAAACAAACGTTCAATATATATGTGATTAAAATTTTGAAAAATGGCCTGTGCTCTTGCTCACACAACATATCTAGGTACATCTATCTTACGCAGTGTATTCATGGTAGCAAAATAAAATAATATTGCGATATTCTGATGATCTTGCTCTAAGACACTCGGGTTTTGGTTCAACTCAGCTTCAAAAGTATTGCTTATTAAAGATAGTTCCTCCTATATACATTATGCTTATACTGTAATTTAAGCTATAACGTTTTTTTAATGTGAAAATGTCCAAAAACTCGAACAAAGTAGTTAATCGGTATATAAAAAATAGCCAATAATCTTGCTCACGAGTGTAATCTTACCCACCCACTCGGCAAGGGTCGTCCATAGTACGTCGCATTCGGACGTGACGTTGAGAGTACGACCTACTTTGGGCCCATATGAAAGTTTACCGGACGGCCTTTCACGTCCCGGCGTCCGCAGAACGTAATTCTTACGTCCGACTCGGACGCGACGTAGATTCAAGGTCTTTTCTACGTCCCCGACGAATAAGGACGCCCGGAAAACTTTCATACGGGCCCAAAGTAGGGCGTCCGCTCAACGTCCGTGGACGTCTTGCCGAGTGGGCAAGTGCAAAATGGATGCTACCAAGTTCATCCTATATACCTTATGCCTATACTGTTATTTTAGCTATAAAGTTTTTTATTGCGACAATGTCCAAAAACACGAACAAAGTAGTTGATCGGTATATTAGAAAAAAAAAACAATCATCTTGCTCACGAGTGTATTTAGATGCATTAATCTTAGAACGTAGAAGTTTAACAAAATGGATGCTCCCAATTGATCGTGTAGCACCTTGTTGCACTTGTTGTCTCGTCATTGTACCTTGCTCAGGCTTTGACACAAAATAATGGATTAGCGGCCGTGATTTATCGTGAAAAACGCCCCATAGTGCGAGGCTATCTAAGAGGAACGTCGCTAAATAGGCTCTTTTCAAAGAAGGTCGTCCTAGTTTTATCGTTTGTTGCAATATCCATTTTTGTATAGAATATATGTAAATTGAGAATCTACTTGGGTTAAAAATATAAGAAAGTGGAAAACCGAAACTAGAAATGATATAGAAATATCTTAACTTTTATAGTAATGTAAGAAAATACATTGTTAAGCTTTAATCATCAATGTGAATATGATGTGTTTCCCAAAGCCATACAAGACATGGCTTGTTCAGCTTAATGGGATGGTGATGATTTATGAAGATTAGTCGGCCATATATTATTTCTGCTTCAAAGGCAACCATTGCCTCAAAAATAATCGGACCGAAAATATCTCGGTTTTGGTTTGCTGAGTAGTTAGGTCTCCTTGGCACAGCGAGAATGTAATATTAGAATCCTGAACTCAATGTGATGCCTTACAGTCTGTCTGAACTGTGGGATGGGTAACCTAAATTGAATCTCAGCGAGATTGATGAGTATTATCACTAGAATTTCTCTCTATTGAACCCTTTGAAGTGAAAGCGACATCGTTTTGCGACATGTTTTTAATGAAGAACGAGTTGAACAATAGGGGTGTGGTTCATTACAAATTTGAATCGACATAATGCTGGAATTTGTCCTCGATATGAAATGGATCCAGTAAAATGTTTCAGCTAGAGAGATTCATAGCACAACTTCTATGAGTTTTGAACCATTGTCCTGTCCAGTTCCCACATAGATTATGTCTATTTCACCTTAACCACAAAAAAGTATACACAAAAAATAAATTTAAGCTGTATTTTTCATTAGATTTTTTTCTTAATAAGCTCAAATAAGGAGCATCATCATAGTTGTATTTACTATAGTCATAAACCAAGTTACTCCATTTGATTCGAATGAGGTTTCTTTGTGAATAATAAGAAGTTTTCTAACAAAACATTCGAATAAAATATATTTCTTTAACGTTAATTCATATCTAGTATAGTGAAGAATTACTTATTTTTAGGTGTTATTTTTGTCGCTTTGTTCAACGTTGTGTATTCGCATTATTTAGGATATCTCAATCACTATGTATATTGTGTGTGTTTGCTTATTACTCAAAAGGCTTTTCATAAATATTTTGAAATCCAACCATTTATTTTAAACAAGTGATTATTCACAACGTTAGTAGATTGTTACTTTCAGAAAAGCTATAATATACACATTCGACCAAGGAGAAGAGAATGGCTTAATGAAGGCCTCATTGCCTTATGAGTCGTTTACCTTCCGCGCCTACTCGTTTTTCACATGCATCATTTACCAAAACATATGATTATCACTAGAAATGCGAGGCCATTCCCAAATCTTCGTATGTCTTATTTAACAAACCGGAACGAACTTTAGGCCAAAGAAAATATTGAAATATACACTCCGGATGAGATGGACATACCATATATATCTCAGCTGCGTGGAGTTACATTACCTTTCAATGCGAATTCTACAAGTATATATCATTGTCCATAAAACGATATTTCACGTATATAATTATGGGTGTTGGTAGCTAGTGGTCAAGGATGCGTTTCTAAAACAATTGAAGGGTACAGTGCAAAAGCGAACAAGATCAAGAGAGTAATTTTGGAACGGGTAAAAGAAATGCGTCACAAAACTTGTGACCGATGTCATGTGACAAAATCAATTCTTGATATAAATCATAAGTCACATTTTTGAGAGGACACCTGGTGAGAAATAGCGGTAACTACTACTAATATTAAGTAATACTTTATATATTGATAGGGTCATCGGCTAGACATAGGATCTAGTTTGATTTTTTTTAAAAACATTTAGGCAAGGAGCCAATTAATGTTATCCCGAAATTAATATTCTGCTCATCTGTATCTTAATAGACTTTGGTCGAAATGATCTAGTCTTGTCGCAGAAGCATGGAATCGCGAAAATAAATTTTCTTTCATACCGTACCTTTGTTAAGAAATGTGATGGCGGCTAGAAACATATGTTGCTCCTAAATAAAAATGCCCGAATTAAAGGTTATATGTTTTGAATTTCTTTGTTCATTACATACTACTTTAATCACTATGTATTCATCAAAATGCAGAATCATGTTTTATCAAAACAAAGACTGTCATTACAATCGAACGAACAGATATTTGTATGAACAATCATTCTTACCCAGAATGCCACATAATATTCTTATCGATTTAAATTCATACCTAATTAATATGTAGTTATTGCTGTAAAAAAAATCATTATTTCATTATTTATGGTTTTTAACCTAGCAACCATAACGTTATCTCAAATAGATAGTCTATTTATACATGCATGAACTACTTCAGAATCAGAATGGGAAATATGTTTTTTATAACTCTAATAAACACTCTCGGCAGTGCGTTGTTGACACGTTTAACAACCAATTATAGATGGCAATATTTCATGGAACTTAGAAAACCAGCTTAAATACATAAACACAGTTGGAAAATATAACAGTCATTATTTTTCAACCTGCTGTTTATGTTCATGGTAACAAGGTAGCAAGCAACTCTTTGCGATTGAACAACCAGCCTATGGTTGGATTCACTCATCAATTTATATAATTTATCATTAGTTAAAAGAAAACATGAATTGTTTAAAAAAGATGCTGTTGTATAGATAATGTAGACTATTGTATGATTTTCCATACATGTAACAGGTGTTTAATGCGTCAATATTACATTGATATGTTGAGAAAAGACAGGGTTGAGAAGCTACCATGCATATACCTTTGACTTCCATCTATCAGATATTTATTGGGCAAGGTGCATTCGTAAAACTGGCGTTCGATGATATCCCAACATTTTTGTTGTCGCCACAAAATCTATGTACAGTTAAAATCACTTCAAATTTGACTATCATAAGCAAAATCTATCGTATGAATATTCGCGTGTATGCGTATCGATTATTTCGTTTATTCCTTTCTCTTTGTTCATGTATACATTCGTTTATTCGCATGCATTCGTTTATACGCATTCGTTTGTTCGTATTCGTTTATTCGTTTCTGTTGTCAAATTGGAAATGGTTTTAGCTGTACATCTGACTCTGATCCATTAAACACCAAATGAAACGGTTTAGAATGCATGACAAAGTATAGGATTATTGTGAAATGAGTATAATCATAGCGAAATCAGATTCATTGCGCAACTAACCTTCTTTCACATCGAAACTGGGCTTAAATTACACCATTTTGATGAAATTCACATATTGGCTTACTTTACTTTATTATCTTAATAAATACAATCTCCATGTTAACAATGAACTAACCTATTATTTACACAGGTGGTGATATGCGGTTCATTGTGGCATACCAAAGGCGTTTTTACTTAAACTATGATTAAATAAGATGATTTATTCATGAAAAAATAGATTGAAGATACATTTCGATGGAATTATACATGCTTTTCTTTATCATGATAATTAAACAGGAGATTCTTTATCCAAGACTTTCTTCGATAAAACACAACGCTTAAACTATTTTAGAAATGTAATTATTTTTTAAACATTTCTTATATAAAAATGGTTATTAGATTCGAACAGCATTATACTAAAACTTATTTTGGATTCTTAATATTATTAATTTGAAACTTTAATGTCCTTATTTTGAACCCCTTTCGCTTACACTTTTACACGGCAATTCGTTTTCTATCACAGTGAAAAATGATATTACATTCACGTGGAATGTATTGGAAATGTGTTTTTTTTTTCAAAATAAAAACTACTGACCTAATTTCAATACCTATAATCCATCATAAATACAAATAAATATACTATGCAATCTACAATATAGATAATACAAAACAACACGAAAGCTTACAAAAATATAAATGCAATCGACTGTTAACTAATCAACGGAGACTAGATGATAAATTTCCCTTAAGTAAAACAAACTTTTATTGTGAATTGATCCAAACCGCAATAATTAACCTTGACTTGTAACGCAATTCGATGGACGTTATCTATCGAATTATCTTTCTGCCATATATAGGACAGTGATGCTGATAAAAACCCAAACGGACAAGGAATATACACGTTGCACGAAATAACATCGCAACATGTAACATATTTGTCTTAGATATAAAATACGCATTGCGAAAACGTTTAATTAGCATTTTAATACCGTTTATCATAAAATACTTTCCGTTGAGATTTAATGATGTTTTGACTTCCACAAAAAGATGGACGTCAATTTTACAACGTGGTAATTACGTCATTCTCAGTGAAATACTGAGAGTGTGGCATACATGATATGATAGCAGGAAACACTATATAGCAGTCGTACGAAATTGGAACTGAGAACATTTTTCAACCTACGCTGAGGCAGAGGTTAAATTTAAGCAAGAGCAAGATTTTTTTCAACGCGACCGGTTTTCTAATTGGGATCGTCTCATGTTTTATAGCAAGATTAATATTAAAAACCGCAGCGTCACCATTTCTTATATAAAAAGCTGCTTATTCTTTGCTTAAATTTATAACCGCACCCTTACCGCAACGTAATAATGACCAATGAACGGTGTTGTACATTAATTAAAAGCTCATGATTTGTATTTTCCCAGGCACTCATTAAAAACTATATAAAACCCACACTTAATCAGCCCCCTCTTAAAAAATATCAATGCCTAGACGCTAAATGTCATATGAAAACATGTAGCATTTATTAACAGCAATTTTCTGAGCAATGTTATTAATAAGGCATCTGCAAAGCAATGATACGGTTCCAAGTGTATTTAAACGTCCTGATACGACATGCTATTCATTTATCAGTCACCTACTTCTTAATACTTGATATATCTTAACATATTTACATATTTTCACCATTATATACAAAACTTGGACTAACAAACTGGCAAGTCACAGCAGAATATGCGTATAAAGGTTATTCCTAATATCAAATGAACTTTTAAAATAAAATTAATTCAATAGTTTATAGATTATAGCTATAGAGTGAACTGTTTTCGAAAAGTCCGTTTCTTCGTCTGCACTTGTGGCTCAGCTTCAAGCAACGCATCATTGCGACCTAGTTCAAAAATAACCGACGACTTGGGTGCACTCCGTCTTCGGCAAGGGCACATGCACTTTGGCATAGGCCACGCCCCTGCTGAACAGCGATTGGCTAATGCTTTGCGCATGCGCCTTTTGGCTTCTTTGAGCAACGACAGGAAACCGCAGCGAAAACTGCGACTAAAGGCGACGTACAAAAACATGTTACACGCGAAGTTCATGTAGTATAAGAACTGTGCAAATTCTTGGAGTTTGAAAATTATGATGGGCGTATTAGACCCGTTTGAGGTTTCGAATAATATATAGAGTCTTAGTATGTAGCTGGGTAGATTGAGGAGAAGGAAGGTACTGGAAATAAGGAGTAGCGCGCGCGTGGTTTTCAGTTGGTAGCGCTGGCGTTTACGCGACGACGATTGCTGCATTCGGGTGGCGATATTGAAATTCCGAGTACTTCCGGACTTTATCGAAGAGCCGCAGACATTATCCGAGCTCTTATTAGAACTGGAGCTTTGCGATGGTGTTTTCAGCGGTTCCTTAGTGCCAGTAACCACTGTTTGTACTACGACTTCGCTTACGGGGTCAGATATGTTGTCTTTGTAGAAGCGGATGATTTTACACATGATGCTTCCATTGAGAACGATAATAGCAGCGGACGGAATGATAAAAGTAACTACCAGCTCAACAATAATCGACATGATATAGACGCCCTTTTCGTACTGTGGCTTGAACGTACATGACCGATGCGTTTCACCAAAGTACTCAACCTCCATAATACCAGCTGTCCAGAATATATACGAATACAGTACCGTCGCGCCAAGGGTTAATCCGCATACAACCTTTACTGCCCTCGTTTTCGTACACATTTGTGGTTTCTGGAAGGGATGATACACAACGATGAATCGTTCTACGGTAAAGGCCACCACAGTCCAGACGGATAAGAAGGCAAAGACATACGTCGAAAATATCGTGATTTGGCATACACCCTGCGTATGAAATATATCAATGTTCACGAACCCCAGCCATGCGGGTAATAAACCAAGCAGAAACCCTGTATCGACGATATTTAGATATGCCAAATACACACTGCAAGACTGACTACGCATGCGTGTATGCAAAAACACGGCGAGCGATAATGCGTTACATAATATTCCAATTGCGATAATGATAGGAACGCCGATCACTTGGATGTAATACGAAACGTCGCTGTTTGCGGCTTGGTCGTCGTAATACATTGGGAAATCGGTGCTGTTTTCGTATATTTCATAGGCGTCGCTGGAATTTGTCCAGGGTGATGTGGATAGGTTGGTTGGAACAGGTAGATCGGTGGTTGGGGCAAGGGTATATCCGAGGGTAATCGAGTGGAGTGCGACGGGTTTCGCCATTTTGTTGTTTGATTTCTATAATTAGAATTATTAATAAACAACTTGTTTATCCCGTAGGAAAGTGATTTCGTTCCCAAACTTGTAGCCTTTAAATATCCAATTCATCTAATCCAATCATCGAGAAAAATTCATAGAGCACATTTGAACTTAAACATTTATTGTGAATGATTCCGATACAATTCGTTCATTTTTTCAACGATATCCCTATCAGACCCTGGCACTGTCATTATCCGATCGCAGCCAAATACCATAAGTGTTCCCATGGTAATGCTCTAAATTCCTGGCTGCCTATGTTGACTTAATATCGCCATAGAACACGGTGGAACGCAATTATCAAGTAGTTAATGAACGTTGATTTGTTTTTGGCACTCGTCCCTTATGTTTAGCGCCCAGCTTTATTTTTCATTACTGTCGTCGGGATATTTTCATCGCGCTTAATTTTTGCGCCATATTTAACTTCATTATAGTGTTTATTAGAGAATTTATGTGTTTTACTTCTATCTTTGTTTTTATCTATAAGCATAAATTGAAAAAAAATGCTTCACCACGAACTTATTCTTTTTCATCCAGTTTATTACATAGAAGCTCAAGCAATCATAAATCCATATAAGCCACATATATGAACATCATTGCAATTGATAATCGTTAATCATATAAATATAAATAATTTTCTTAAGAAACTCAACTAGTTCCATTTATCCATTTATCCATAAGAAGTCCAAATATCCTTCCATTTCAATTTTATACTTCAAAAACCAGATTTTTCCCTATCCCTTGTCTATTAGTTTGATTAAAAATGTCTAACTTGATCTTTTAAAAATGAGACCATTCATATCTGATCAATCATCAAACAACATCAAAGATCAAAGTGTTCATTTTTTATTGAGTTCATCATTATGCGATATTATTTCACACCTTAAGCATCAATAGAATATTTTGTGCTGATATCGTAACAATCTGATCTCTTATTCCACTTTTGAGTAGCTTTTCAAATCAGAATTCTGGAATCTGTTGCCTTTCATTAAAAAGAACGTTTACACTTACGAGAAAAATATGTTTTTTATGCTCGATGTCATCCTGCATTCAAAATTGATTTTCATAGGAAATGCAATACAGTTTGCATGCAATTTTCCAATTTAAGATTGCTCAACCTCTTTTCAAAAACGAAATCCGTGACCTTTTAATGTTGGTTCAAATATCAATATTCAATTCCATTTTCCAAACGCAAGGTTCCATTCGCAATCATATTTCCTTGTAATTTCTTAGAAAACCCCTACATCTCTTCGCAGCTCCCTAAGTCCCATCTTATCCCTATAGGAGTATTTCGTGGAAACCGACAATGAAACCTTAAAACGTTTCTATCCAAAAACTATAACCTCAACTCCACACTTGCTCCGTAACCTTTTAGCTAGAGAATGATGTACTCAAGTTTATTCTTTTCTCTCTTCTATCGCCGCTCTCCCATCCTCTTTTTGCACAAGGGGAGAGATCCCCCCCCCCCCCCCCCCCCCCCCCCCCCCCCCCCCCCCCCC
>LQRL01005087.1:0-11059 GCA_001703475.1 Hydroides elegans
GGGGGGGGGGGGGGGGGGGGGGGGGGGGGGGGGGGTGGGGTTGTCGGTGGGGTCGTTGAAATTGGTAACAAGAATGGGGGATATAGAACAAGATATGGGTGTTTGTACTAATATAACTTATTCCAATGCATGATTCACTACTCGTATGTCTTATTTTCTGTTATATTCTTATGAATCACGTTACTTGTGTAATCAATGCTTTTCATTACAAAATAGTTCAAGACATTACACAGAGTCTAACAAAGCTAATACAATTCTTGAAACCTATCTCTTCCCTCTAATTGAAGAATCAAAAGCAAAGAACGACCCAGTAATTGCTATCGTTAGGCCTTATTTAATGACTTGATTTTTCTATTCTTGCCCAATTATTTTCCTTCTCATTCCATTCATCCCGAAACGCAATATATACATCTGACATCCTCCTCGTCGCTTTTTTCTGCGCCGGCAAAGGGCGCGGCCACACATACGGATTAAACATAGCTTCAAAAGTTTTAAGTTAAGCCTCAAGCCACTTTTAACCGCGTCAAACGGATTGAGGCTAGCTTTAAAAAATTCAAATCAAGCTTCAAGTCACTTTTAAGTACAGCGTCAAACCCGTTAATATAACTCTATTGTAACAACTGATAACAATAAATAATGGTTCACAATCCTGTGGTCTATTATCAAAAATCTAAAATATTAATGATGACGTTATATGTCCTTTTTAGTTTTTTTTCAAATTGAATCTTTTAAATCAAATAGGTATAATCATTCATATTATATTGTGTAATTTGATAAATGATTACCAGCTGACACAAGGTCTACGAGCCCTATTCTCCGCTCCACTTCAGTTTAACCTCACCCTGAAAACCAATGTAAAGGGTAGGAAAAGTGTAAGTTTAAGGTTAAAGTTATAACGGAGAATATAGGTCCAGCAGAGGTTTGAAGCTTAGTTCTGTCCATGTGGCCACACCCCGTGTAGCATCATCCTAATGGTGTAACAAAAAGCGCGTAATTGGGAAAGACATGTAGTTTCAAGATTTAAAAAAATAAAGTTTTTATTAACATTAAAAATCAATAAGTATGATTTTTTACTGGATGGGTCTATTATATTTCTTCAATTCATTAATGAGGATGCGTGCTGTGATATATGAACGAGTGTATCCGCCCTCAATCGGTTCTACGGAGAGATGGCATTCCCGGACTCTGACATAATTGGATCATGAATGCCGTGATTAGTGATAATTGAAGGGAAACGTGCATAAGGATAATAAGTGAAGTTTTGATATGTCGAGAGCCCTGACATTCAACTGCTGGTTTATATCATATAGCAAATTTGTTCGAGTTTCCTTATTAAGATATTATTTATATTTGTAAATGATGGCTCGATGCTACTTATTGGCATGGGTCAGGAGTCACGTAACGCATTTTGGATACGGATTGAAATTAGTTATTTTATTAATAAAGTATATGTACAATACACACTGAGGAACAGCCATAATTATTTTTTTGGAACAGATGGATGTGATATAATTGGAACATGAGCACGGTGATTGGAGATAATTATTTAAGATGAAGGGCAGAATTCGGTTTGCATGACACAAATGTGTCAATTCTTATTTTGTAATGATGAGGGATTTATAAACAAGAAGGTTTGTCGGTTGTTATATGTGTTACCAATACCGCCCCCTATTACATATATGTTGGAACCGCGAGAGATTAGGTAAACTCCTGTACGGCTGCAACGCAAAGATTCCGTCCATAATGTGAATATTTAACAAAAAAGCTCCCGATATGGACAGGTCTCAAAAGAAAAAGGAGAAAAAGGCTAACGCGCAACAGCACTCATTACTACTCAGTGTGTCTCCTAATTGAGGGTCTGGTTACATTTGGAAGGTAAATTGCAAAAAAAAAAACAATAAATATGTATATATTCTAAAGTCTTTTGCATTTTTATAAAATAGAAAACTATCGAAGAAGAGGCTTCCAACATACTAAATCTGCAAAGAACAAGTAATACATTACTACGCAATCTGCTGCTAATTTACAAGGGGCGTTTTAATAGAAAAAAAATACGTATCCAAATTACAATTGAAATGTTATAAAGGTTTACCTACAGCAGTTTATCAACAAAAAAAAACTTCCAATGTAGCCAAAGTGTGCAAAGAACAAGTTACTCATTACTACACTGTGTGTCTCCTAATTTGACAAGGGGCGTTTTCTCTCGCTAATGAACTCTCGTGTTCGTTGTCGCTAATCATAATTTGTACTCATTTCCTCTTCGTGAATACAGGTCGCGGCACAATTTTTCGCGGAGCAATTTACTGTTTGAAGAAAAGGAGGATTCAATACATAATTGTGTGTTTTTAAGTTGTGTTTGACTAAAGATATTCATTCAACACAACTTCTGAAATCAGCGAACAATAAGCACTGAACGTTCTTTTGATGAATACAGGGTGCTCTGAGCAATTTTCTGTTTTGAGAATGGTAGATTTGGGTTCGTCCTCTATCACAGGCTGCAACTTGGTTACATATATAGTTATCTGATAGCTTAACTTATTTTTATTAGGTTAGAATAACCCTCCGTCTTCTAAAACTTTAACACTAATGCATAAATGAATGTATTTATATAGTTAACTTTCTCTTATAATGAAATTGTATGGTTGCCTCTCAGGAATATCTTTCCAATTTAGAGGAGCTTAGTTGCAACTAAGGTTTTACCCACACTTTCTCACTAATAATACATTTACAATTTAGCGTTGCCTTTTCTTACGGTGACTTACACTTTTAGGACGTGTAATTTAGTCACTGCTCAGTTATAATGCTTTTCCAATTTAGTGGGTCTTAACGAACAGATTGGAAAGTAGTCAATTCGAAAATTAAAATAATGTTCCACGCTAATTATGAACTACCCTTTAAATGTTTTGTTTTCAGATCGTGTGTTAAGCTTTATTTTTAAGTAACACTATCACAATTAAGTAAATTTTATTAACTTTACTTGGTAGGCGGATAGCTTTTGTTTTAAGTAATACCATTCGAATACAATGTAACAAATGTATCGACTTTTAATTTGGAGCATATTTGTTTTAGTTTACTTGCTGATATCCAAACTTTCTCTAAAATAATGTATTTCCAATTCAGTTGTAAAAGTCTTAAATTGGAGCTCAGGTAGTTGTCAAGCCCTAAAATACGAACATTATCTTGCTAAAAACGTTCGACGTTCGTTTCCACAATTAGAAACTGTTAGATCCAGTCGCACACTAATAATGTTTTTTTTTAATTTAGTTGGTCTTAAATTGGAGATCAGGAAGTAGTCAAGCCGAAAATGAGAAGGATGTCCCGCGCTAATTATGTCGCTTGACAGGTACCATTAGTCATCAAGGAACGCAGCCCTTTTGCTGAGAAAAAAAATAAAGAAAGGTCCAAAAGTGATTAGGGGGATTTTTGGAGGAGTTGTCCTTTGGCTGTGGGATAGGTTAATTGGTTTACGTGCTGGAGATGTTAACCGGGAACTGAGTTAGGCTGCGGTTACATAAAACACAAGTCGCGATTTCAGAGGTACGATTCCCACTGTTTTTCTTTTAAATGATTTCACAGGGAAAGCCAAAAAAATCTTCGTTGCGATTTCCCGAACAAAAAAGGCATTGAAAATCGTACCGGACGAATCGCAGCCTAACGTTATGTGGGTCGCATTAATGAATAAAGTCAATCTCATCTTATGAAGACTGATTTTGTTTTAGTATTTCAGACAAAAACATACTTTTCGGTATCCTTATAGGAGCAATCCGTGTTTACTAACAAATGCCACATTCCCGCGCATGCGCAGTGCGCTGGGTGGCAGAAAGACCCAAAACAGAGCGGTATCCATAAACAACAACAGTGATCTCCTCCAACTTTGAAGTCAATTCTATGTTTTAAAATAGCCTAAATATGACAGAAAATAAGATATCTGTCAAATAAGACACTATGTGAATACTTATGCATTATTTTAAAATCATACAATATTGAGATGATGGAGATAATGACCTTTCAATTTAACAATATTATCGTTGATATGAAACGATATATTTGTCCAGAACGCTTAAAATATATTGTGAATATATGAATTGATAACTAATGAACTACAATTAATTGATTCTGTTAATTTTAAAGACTTTGAAAAGTCATTTAGCGCACGTATGTTGCTAATTGAAGCGTTTTTAATAACCTTAACAATTTCATAAATCATATATCTATATGGGGGTTATAATGAGCTGGCTTTTTGCTTTAGTTTCATTCTTTTTTTTTTCATAAGGATTAAGTAAGTGGCATATAAAAGCAAGGATTTGAATATTGTTTGATAATTGTTCGAACAAAATCGACTGTTCATGGACGATTTGTTTCAGTTATATATTTGATTACGTACACATCGGCATACTCACAGCATCCTATCCGCAATCAAAACAATGTTCTTTTGGTTCATATCCTTAATTTATTAATGCAATATAAATCCATACAAATCGTGTGTTATCTTACGATAGATAAATAACTATCCTAATATTTGAATCTGAAACAAACACTGAATGAAACTTCACAGAAAATAAATACCGATACATGTACATGTATATTTAGTCTTGATCTTTATTTAGCGCCTTTTTTTCATTTTTACATTCGAATGGGAAGATAAAACAGGCGCTCAAATATGTGCAACGAATATAAATTAAAGTGTCTGGAAATATAGTATGACATCTCATGGTCAAACTAAGCTGGATAGCGAGGACTGGCGATAAGATGCTGTTATTTTTTTTAACGAAAAACTATAGGAAGAAGGCATTATATAGCTAATCTTATTTCTGGGTTAACCAGCTTATAGATTCTCAATTACATTTGAAACATGGCTAATGCTAACACAGATGGGTTCGAATGGGGATTATCTTAATTGAAAATGTTAAAAACCTATCAAAATCCCATCATTTTCATCTTTAAACTACCTAGAAATTGGTATGAAATGATAGCAGAAATGCAGCTCAAGCCACCCAGTGGATTTTAGCCCTTTAAATGCTGTCATGTGACGTCACGCGGATTGTAGCTATTAGCTAAAAATACTTATGAGCTTGTGAAAATGGATGCATACGGACTCTCAGACGACATAGAAAGGTGCGTATATATATCCGTGTTCCCAAAATGCAAAGGTATCGAAGCTGTGTCAATAGTCACAGCATCGTCACGCATGCATACGCGCTCGGGCGTAAATCATTGAACTGTTATGAAAAGGGTAGTTTTCCTTCTAGGGAAGAGACGGTCGAATCATCACGAAACGTTGTCCACGTGTCCCTTAGGACGCACAGTTAAATCGGAGATATTGTCTATAACGCTTTTTATATGGACTAACCAACCTCGTGGAATGTACATGTAAGATAAACTTCAGGCACCGATTTAGAAGGGATGAGAGCGCGACGCATGCAAACCCCACGGTCACGCTTGTCTGCTCCTTTACACTTTCGATTGGCGCACTCTGTTCGATACTATCTTGAGACGCACCTGGACCTTTCTTCTCCGGTCCACTCAACATTAACAGTTTCTTCAAAACTAATGTAAAAGGTTGGGACAAAACCTAAAATTTAAGGATAAAGTTATGAAGGAAAATATGGGTCCTGGTTGACATTTTACAGATCTCATTAAACCCGTCCAACGTAATATCGACGTCATTTTTCATTTCAACATTCTGGGTCGATCAGCGACGGCTGGAAGATCCATTTTCGTTCGCGTGATAGTTGCACAAAAGCGGTTGTTCGCACGCACGTCTTTTGATACGTCCGGGAGATAGAAGGGCTCCGTGCATAAATGTATTGTGTGTATAGAAGAGTAAATCAGCTCATAGTATTCATTGTCTATCATTTCGCAAACTTCATTCGCCCTCTCTCTCGCAAATTCGTTGCTACGATTAGCATCAACGTTCCTTGTTTATCCAGCGACATGGATCAAGTGATGCATTTTGAAACTACGCATAAAATGTAGTTCATTCGGTTAGTAACTTTATATACAGCACCCTTCATTTCCTTTGGTCATATGCGTTTCATTTGATATGCTGCGGTTTCAAAGGAAACTGTTCTAAATTGTTGCTTGATTTGATATCTATTGTTGTCTAAGCTTGAAGGGAGGATATGGTTGGAATGATTTCTTTGCTGACAATAATGCATACTAGAATCGTTCCGGTTTGGAAACTACAATAGAGTTACATACAAATAACCAACAATTGATAGCGCAAATTATAGATAGTACGGAATTGGTCTAAACAATGTACCCTCTATGTTTATACTTTTGCTAATAAGTTTTCAGAAAAAAAGCTGTACGATTAAAAAAAAAAAAGAATTATACGAAAATATAGTATAAAAGGATTTATCATGCAACGGTTAAAACATTGCATTGACCCCATGAACAGGCAACCCGAACCAAAATAAAGCACATATCACGAGATGCCATGACTATTAGGCTCATAAGATACGGCAAGAAACTTTGTGAATGAATCAGTACCAAAAAATTAATGAAAAAGCGCTGATGTAGAGGGAATTCATTACAGTCGCCAATAACCCATAACTACAACTGTAGGGTCAGAATGGGGAATATACGCAATCGTAACGTTGCAAATAAAGTGGCAAAGATTTGTTTTATTATTCTTAATAAGCCACAAAAGCTAAGGCAGATTGAAAAAAATCGCGAACGTTTCATAAAAAAAACGTCTGAAATACATGTTTCGGCGCAATAAACCGTCATTGTAGAATTGTAGAAAAGAAAACAAGACGTTTCAAAATAGCGTCGGAAAAGCCCATTGTGTTCCACAGGCGAATTTGATGACGTTGCAAGTTTTTCGGAAATAACGTCACACAGGTTGGACACTTTTATCAGCAGTAAAATAACATGTATCTTATTTACGTAGATTTGGTGGAAAATATTTTAACTTATTATTATGTCAGTAAAACTTAAGTGATTTCCATTAGTATTTAAAATGTTCACAATTTATCACGTGTCAGGACATCTTTGACGTTTGAATCTATTCGATGCTGCCTTAGCGTTTTCAGCCATTTGGGAACACGCAAAAATTCCAATTCGGGAAAGTAACCTATTTCTTTCCATTGTATTTTCTGGAGATTAATACAATCTTCAGATTTAATCAGCCAGCTCATCATGCAAGGGGTTGGGCTCCCGTAGCCACACGGAAATTTATCTGTATGAGCTACCGGCTAAAAATGCATTGGAGGAAATTAAAATGGGCTTGTTGCAACTAACGATGGAGCCGGAGTATAGTTCATTTGGATGGTTTTGTACTGGAGGCGACGATGTCCACTCAGCAAGACGACACCCGACGTAAAAATCCGTTCTAATAGGGATTTGTTAACGGTTTTCCATATATCCTAAATGCTTGTATTTGTCGCGGACCAAGAAATGACGTAACACAGGACTATCTTGCATAGGTCGGACGTAGGAAATAATGCTTATAAAAACGTGGGGTCGTATATAGTTATCCAGGAATTTTTATTATTCAAATTCATACAATAGAACGTCCGCATTGACCGTCATGTCGTAATCAAGTGACACATGTCAAATCATATTGCAAACATACATATATGTTAAGTTGTTAGCGTCCTTTTGCGCAAAATTATTTATAACATAGGATAACTCGCACACACCATATCTAATGACCAGATGCCTCTACGTTTTAAGGTCATGATAAAATTGAAGGTTCTTTTGTTTCTTGTTTTTTTTTTAACGCAGATGAGGTTCTGTGTTTCCGTATAAAATATTTTGGACAACGCGGGTGTGAGTGGGAAACGCTCGAAAAAGCGTCGAATGTGGCCAAGCCATAACACGCACACACCATATCTAATTACCTTATAGTTCGTACATTATTAGTTGGATCGCTTGATTTAGTTTAATCTACGGAACACAGATGGAACACCGAAACAAAAACGCGATATCACAAATTGGTAATAAGAAAACGAAAAAGGGAAACGCATGAAATATATCACAAAAAAAAAGGATTAAAGAAACGAAATTAAGGAATGGTGTTTCAAACACTTTCGGGATCGGTACTAAAATCATATTGTCTTGTGGATATTTAAGATGCAGATCCGTTTCACACAACAAAATGGAACCGTTTTAAGCAACATACACTGTAAACCAGGCTGGTTTCTTTTGTTGCATGGGGACCTTTAATTAATAAAAAAAATCTAACCATAAGATAATAACGTAGACCGTTGCAGCAATTTCCTGCACGAAATCAGGTCAATTTTGAGTTGGGTCATAGTTGTACGTTTTATGTTATGGATTATTCTTATAACATTGTTATCCATTCTTACATTAACCATTTAACTTTTCAATTGAAAATTCTTGGCGTAATATGTTGAATTATGTTATTTCGATTATGCCCTTTAAACAAAATGGTATATATGGAGCCGTTTTTCATCAAAATGGTAAAAATAAAATTAACGCTTTTATGCACTAAATCCTTTACATTATAAAAGAAAGCCTGAAAAGCAGTTTCAATCATTGTGTTATTGTAATTACGCGCTTCATTTGTAGAAGCAGGAAATGAGAAGCAGGCATCCCGTGATTTGGCTTCTTCATCCCCAGTAAAAAGAGAACGTTATCTACGTTTCAAAAACGTTTTCTACACATAATTTGATGTGATGTGCAGCATATCTAACGTAAAAATACGGTTTGTGTTAACTAGTTTGCCTCAACGTCACAATAACGTAAAATGTATTGACAGTTTATTTACATGAAATAAACTATATTACATTATTATAACGTCGTTATCATAACGACGTTAAATACAAATGATAAAGGTACTTATCCTTATGACAATGACATCAACGATTAACACCAAACGCATATGTCACTAACTATAAACGCTAAATGCATAAATGCAAACGGAACAAAATGCTAAAGAGATGACAGGATCGAATTGCGCGTCTATATGTGTACGTTTAGATAATTCGTTAACTGTGAATATTCCAAGAACGCTTTTTGTCTGCTGGGAAGAGTTTACATAGAAGCTGTATAATGAGTGATTATATTAACGGCTTCCCAAGGAAATTGCACACCGCGTTATGATTGTATTCTGTAATTAAGTGATATCGAATCACTGCAGGCGAAACAACTAATTACGGGAGTGACGCTGTTGGGACATTACATGACTCATAGTTTAACTGTATTATACACACGTCTCTTGATGTAAACTCATGATATGCCTAAATAAAATGAAATAAATAAAAATGTTTCAATGTAAAAATAAAACCTTTATATAGTACGAAGCCCCATATAGCTAATTTATTTTTATTTTTATTTTCCAAAAATAGAAAAAAGTTTGTATTTAATTTATATAAAATTTGTATAAAAATAATCATTAAAATTAGACTGTAATCCTGTTTTTCTTTCTTTCAACATCCAATCATACACTGTAAAACACGGATGAACAAAGGATATTAGCCGAAGAAAAATAAAGGAATTGACACTTTGTTATACTGTTCAGCTTTAATATATCAGGAAATCATATTTGAACCATATACATGTAAATGCTAGGCATTATAGAGCCCTTTATATTTTAAGCTAATTTAATGTTGTGAACACATAATAAAGAAATATAGGAAAAAACATAATCATAAACTCACCAATAAATTTATGATAATTTATCATAAAGTTATCAAAATGTTATTATAAAGTTATTGCTAAATTTTAAAATATTTTTGTTATCAAAATAAACAGAAAACATTTTACAATACATTTATGATAACTTATCTTAAAGTTGTCAAAAAGTTATTATAAAGTTATTGCTAAATTTAAGACTATTTATTATTTTATTAAAATGAACAGCAAAAATAAATTTACAATAAATTTATGATAACTTTTCATAAAGTTATCAAATGTTAATATAAAATTAATGATAAATGTTCAACTATTCATTGTTTTATTAAAATGAACAGAAAAAAATATATAATAAAATTATGATAACTTATCATAAAGTTGCCAAAAAGTTAATATAAAGTTATTGCTAAATTTAAGACTATTTATTATTTTATTAAAATGAACAGAAAAAAAAACTTTGCAATAAATTTATGAAAACTGTTCATGAAGTTATCAAAATGTTAATATAAAGTTATCGCTAAATTTTAAACTATTTGTGTTATCAAAATACACCGAAAAAAAATATACAATATATTTATGATAACTTATCATAAAGTTGTTAAAAAGTTTATATAAAGTTATTGCTAAATTTTAAACTATTTATTTTTTATCAAAATGAACAGAAAAAAAACTCTACAATAAATTTATGATAACTTTTCATAAAGTTATCAAAATGTTATTATAAAGTAAGTACTAAATTTTAAACTTAAAGTTTTCTATTCTTATATCTAAAACACAATCACCAATCAATTTATGATAACTGATCATGAATCAAAGAAAAAAGTTATTATAAAGTTTTTGGCCTATTTTCAAACTAAATGCTTTTCTATTAGAATATAAAAAAAACTACTTTGCAATAAATTTATGATAACTTATCATTAAGTAATCAAACTTTTATATAAAGTTTGGTTATTTTCAAACTAACTGTTTTTTTAGAATACAAAGAAAAAAAACTTTACAATAAATTGATGATAACTTATCAGAAAGTTATCAACGAATTATTAGTAAGTTATTGCCTTTTTCCAAACCAAATGTTTTCTATCTAAATATAAAAAAAAACAATAAATTTATGATATCTTATCATAAAGTTGTAAAAAAGTTAATATAAAGTTTTTGCCAATTTTTAAACTAATAAGTTATCATGAATTTACTTTAAATTTGTTTTTCTGCTTATATTTGTATCTAGATCTGTTTAATAATTTCGACAATGTTAAAGTTTATGTTTTGCAATAAATTTGGCAAAAAAAACTTTGTAAGGTTTTTGTGACAAGTTTATACTTATTGACATTTATTGTAAAATCAATGTTTTTTTTTCTCTCTATATAAGAAAAAAGCTACTGTAAAACTGCCATGGGTATCTTCTATCCCGGAAATCTGAATTCGCCAAATGCCATAATTCCCGGACTTTCCTTTATAA
>LQRL01005087.1:11069-21288 GCA_001703475.1 Hydroides elegans
TTGTCAAAAAAATAATGATAAATCGGTCTAAATTTTAAGGTTTCACAAACCCTTACATTTACATGAATAGGGTTCAAAGTGTATACCATGATATTTTATTCATTTGATTTGTTTTTCTGCTTATATTTGTATCTAGATCTGTTTAATAATTTCGACAATGTTAAAGTTTATGTTTTGCAATAAATTTGGCAAAAAAAAACTTTGTAAGGTTTTTGTGACAGGTTTATACCTATTGACATTTTTTGTAAAATCAATGTTTTTTTTCTTTCTATATAAGAAAAAAGCTACTGTAAAACTGCCATGGGTATCTTCTATCCCGGAAATCTGAATTCGCCAAATGCCATAATTCCCGGACTTTCCTTTATAAAACAAACACTAAAAAATGTCAAAAAAATAATGATAAATCGGTCTAAAATTCAAGGTTTCACAAACCCTTACATTTACATGAATAGGGTTCAAAGTGTATAACATGATAATTTTTTCATAAGTTGTAATTAATTGACTTTAAATTGTTATAACACTTTGATATATTTCACTCCATTATATTTCTGAATATTTCATTCATGTTTATTTCATGTTTATTTGTATATATATTAAGACATTAAAATCGTTATTTACCATTACAATAAGAAAATAGACCTTCATGTCAAAGTTCACGCAATAATGATTTGCGATTCATCAATGGCTAGAATTGCTTCAATCAAGAGTGTTAACATAATAAGTTTTTAACTTCTAAATAATTAACTTCTATAACCTCGAGTTCTATCAATGTTTTAAAGCTTTTGATTGGATGTTTTTTGAAAGAAAATCAGGATTTCAGTCTAAATTATTATCATGTAATTTATACATACTTGATTTTAAATTTTTATAAACTTTTTTTCTCTTTTTCGAAAAATAAAAATATAAATAAATTAGCTATATGGGGCTTCGTAATATAGTCAGCAGTTTTGCATTCGCAGCGTGCGACATCACATAAAATAATTTGTTATTTTTGTGTTTTATTTTATTCAGAATAACCAATTTTATATATAAATCGTATTTGGGCATGTGCGGATTTTAACGTCATGTATTTATAGTCAAATGACCAAGGTGTCATGTTTTGATAGTTCTTTTTTTCAGCATTTCCATTCGATTTATGAATGAATGATTAGTACATGTATATTGTTCACATTTGTTTAGATTTTAAGGCAATGCAATTGCCAAGTGACCAGGTTGTCATTAAAAACAATGTTGTTTTATTTTGTTTAAAAGTTTCATTCAAAAATCATCAATTCTTACATTGTTCTATTTTTAGATCGTGACGTCATGCAGCTGTCAACAGGTGACCAGGGCGTCGAGGGCGTGACGGAGCTGACGCAATCCACAACGTCTCAGCAATGTGCAGGTTGATATACGGTTTCATTGTCCTCTTATTGGTTCCATTGCCCTGTACGAGTGTGACCGCATTGGTGATACTTAGCCTCAAAATCAAGCTTCCAACCATTTAAGGTCAACACTGTTATTGCAATAAACCACCTTCAAACCACCTCTAAACCAGTTAATAACTGGTGTAAATAAGACTTTTACATAGGTACATTAAGTTTGTAGGATGGTTTGAAGAATATTTCTGTGGAATCGGGTCTCGATTCGTCCCTTACGCAGTACCCAACACATGGTAAGTGAATATGGGTCAATGTTTATTACGCATTACCACTTAGATACAAATGTATGTACTTTATTATCCACCTGCGAACACTACAGTTAATGTTATTTAGTGGTAATTTACATGTAGGTCCATTTAATGCTAATCCAATATGCGTTTGGCCATGTGTATGTACGCATAATGCCATTACCATCTACTCAAATATCTCTACTTCCAATGAACATCAAACAATGTCCGGAGCATCTGCATTTACGTTTCCATTATTAATGGATAATGTGCGTAAAAAGTCTACATAATGAGATACTACGAGTTAGGTCCAAGTTATACGGTAGCTTATTTTGCCAAACAAACTTGTTTTAAAACTTGTATAATCTTTATTTCGGGGGTGTTTTGGTTTCAATGTTCATCAAACTTCCAAAAAAAAAACAAGCGTTCTTACGTTCTAGTAATGTATTTTGTTGTTTTGACGTAAATTAATACTAAAAGATAAGGTGTATATAAATTAAGGCTCGTTTTAGAGAAGATGTTCCCAATGTGACCTAGCCCTTATACTGTAACATATGTTTTTGGTTCTACATATAATGCATATAATGGGTTGTGCGATCTGGTTAATGGCAAATTACAGACTAATGAGCATCTCCAGTTACATCATAAAATAAAGTAGGTTTTTTTTTTTCCATATTTCTCACCTTACATTGGCCTATAGCGTTATCATTAATTAGATTCTAGGAAACATATGTTTGCATTCATTTATAAATGCAATTTGAGTATGGAAGTGCATGAGAAGAACAGGCTTCATTTCACATGCATTAAAAACACAAATTGCAATTATTGCATTTTATATGGAAAGTTACTTTCAAATTAATTAGTTTCACTTTCTGAATTGAGGGAAACTTGAGAGAAACCTTCCACAGAGAGCAATAATTACATGTATACTCTTTTTCGTTCTGTCATGATAAAAACGATTCAATTAAACATGAAAACTTTATCAATTTTCCTTTTAATTTAATATAAATAGAATTAATACATTTTACATAAATATAATACAATATATTAAACAAAGAACAATCGATGTGTTGATGGTGATAGCAGAAGATCCCTTAACGCCCTCCCACCATCGTATTTTTATTTATCTACAGGTTGCAAACATCGCATAATATGGGAATACCATACATTTAGAAATTATGCATTCTCATATATATATATATAATATCTAATATAAATCAACGCGCAATATTATGTTTATCCACAGGTTGCAAACAGCGCATCAAAGACCGTTTTCTGCTCAAAGCGCTTGACAATTATTGGCACGAAGATTGTCTCAAATGTTCGTGTTGCGATTGTCGATTGGGCGAAGTTGGATCGACGTTGTTCGCGAAAGCAAACCTAGTGCTCTGTAGGCGAGACTATCTCAGGTATGTATAAAAAGTATTGTTTGAATTTGATAAGCAGTATAACCTAAAGTATATTGCAATCCATTGCAATCCACTGGTTGATGCATGGTTCCACTTGAGTATCTGACACGAGTTAAACGCCAGAACCTCAAGAGCCATTAATATATTGTGTTGAGGGATAACCCTATGACAGGCGGACCCGGTGAATTGAGACTTTAGAGGGGACGTTCGCATTTATATATTATGCCAACAAATCCTATTCCCCGTTCGCTCCTATATTAAACAATAACACTAGTTTCTGGCCCATCGTCCACCTGAACGGTTAGCGTTTAACTTATAGGCGTTAACTAAATCAGATAAAGCGTATAACGTTTACTGTCGATCGTTTAGCGTGTACATTGCAGAACATTGTTTTTAATAGTTGGCGGACGTGTACATACACTGTGTACATAAAATAAAAATATCATTACGGTGTGACCCGAAAAGATAAATGCACGACCAAGCCCACCCAACAACCCAGAATATGCGTTTTAGGTTCTCCTGTCTTAACGTTGAATGATTACCCTTTGATTTATCTCTTTACACTTTCGCTCTTCATTTAGCTCCTAAACACTGACTTTATTCAAAAAGTGTTACATGGATTGTGCATTAAGGCAAATGCTCGCGATTTTTTTTCTGTTCGTTTACCTTTTTTTTCAAAGATGCGAGAAACCGAAGAAATATCAGGATATGATGATGCTACAATTGAAGGGTTCCGTGCAACATTGTGTTAAGTCTGAATTTGATGTTTCGAGAAAACTCAAGCTTAAGATTTTGAAATAAAAGTGAGGCTAGCATAGTTATTTATAGGCCGATTTCAATGCAAAATATATGAGGTGAAAGCATTTAATCATGCGCATTGCAATGTGAAAAGAAATTGTAAGAAAATAAAGCAACTAAGTTTTATTAGTTAAAAGAATGAATAATTGACCATGCAAGTCTATAAAACACGTTTTCACTTTATCATTTTTAGCGTGCAACAAAATGTTATATTCAATTCAATTGGTCTTATACAGTTAACTAAAATTTAACACAATGTTGCACGCGAAATTGGCAAACCCGAATTATGCTAAGTAAATAAAACATTTTGTTGCACGGAAACAAACGCGCAAAAAGCGCGCGCTATATAAGCTATAGTAGACTTGTGTTAAGTCAATATAACACAATGTTGCACGGAAATATTTTGCGAAAAAGTGTGTGCTATATAAAACAACTGTGACTTGTGTCAAATAAATAAAACATTTTGTTGCACGCGAAATGTCAAAAACTTGGCACTTAACACAATGTTGCACTGAAAAAATGTTATCTATAGGGATAGATAAGATATAAGCTTAACACAAATGATAGATAATATCGACATGAGTATATTCCAGCAAAAAATCGAAATCATGTTAAATAGACTTAACACAATGTTGCACGGAGCCCTTCAATTGGTTTATTCATATGCTTTATACATTATTTATTATACATAATTTATACTCATTTATCAAAAAGTTTTCTGTTTATTAATGTAGGCTATGTTTGAAATATCCTACGCAAAAATATTCATTTATTTATTTATTTATATTATCTCTAGAAAACAATTATTAGTTTGATCGATAATTGCATGTACTACATGTAAGTTCGATTTCATGGCGACGTTGCAATGATATTTTTCCAAAACGAAGTGAGAAAGGGCTTAATGGCAACAACATGTCGATTTTTTTCGACTTCTAGCCGAGCGGAAATAAGACGCTAGAAACATATTATTCTCATTTGAATTTCCGTACACAAAGATGAGCACACGAACTTAATTTTTAAAAAAAGCTATTTTAATACACGTTAATCTTGCTTTTCTGTCAGGCTATTTGGGAGCACGGGCAACTGCAGCGTCTGCAAAAAGACGATTCCCGCTTTCGAGTTGGTGATGCGAGCAAAGACACACGTGTACCACTTGGAGTGTTTTGCGTGCCAACAATGTAATCACAGGTATACATTCTATGATAACATAACGAAATGTTCATTTTTATTATTATTTTATCTCGAATTAACTATATGTGTTTACGCTACCGTTTACCATTTACCACACTTATATGCTAGTGTAGATTTCAATAGACTCTATAATACAATTTGGTATCATACGCTGGTGTAGATTTAAATATCATCCAATTTAGCATTTGCTACTTAACGTATAAGTTCGCATTCGTCACTAAAAGGTAGTGGCACAGCTGTTGAAAGTTAAATAATCAAATTACCACCGTAATATCTATCTGATAATAATCTGCTATTACATTATTTCATTTCATTTATTGTTTCATTTTTTTTTTGCAGATTTTGTGTTGGCGACCGGTTTTACCTTTGTGATAACAAGATCCTGTGCGAATACGATTACGAGGAACGCATGATCTTCGCCAGCATGCAATCGTTTAATACCGGAAGTACATCAACGGCCGGAAACGGACCAAACGGAACCGGAAATAATAATAACGGAAGTGGAAATAATTTTAACGGAAGTGGAAACAATTTTAACGGAACCGGAAATAATAATAACGCAACCGGAAATAATTTCTTAGGGACTGGAACTAATTTTAACGGAACCGGAAATAATATATCTGGTACCGGAAGTAGTCTAACTGGAACCGGAAATAACTTTAACACTACTGGAAATACCATGAGCGGAACTGGACATGGTTTAGCTGGTGGTGGGGCGGGTGGTTATAATGCATTGAGTCGGATTAAGCAACAGACGGAGAGTTTAAGTGACAGTTCTAGTGGATATAATAGTCCTAGTCCTGGGTCGTTATAGCAACGAATATTTTGTAAATACAATAATTAATTTAAAGCATTCTTATGTTCCGTAAGGAAAAATAAGTTCATAAGCTCTCCGGTAATCAGCATCCATTCCACAAGGTAAAGAAGTTTCGAAAGAGGTTTCAAAAAATGATGTTGAATATCAGAGAGATTACGATATACCTTATAAAGCGATCCATGACATTAATCGATGCATATACAGTTTAATTCCATTGCATATATACATGCATATGAATATTTACTTGTGATCCCGCCAAAAATATATATTGAAAAAGAGGCACATCATGTGAAAAGTATGAATTTATTTTATGTAAATAAAACTGGTTTGTACGGCATAATGAAATCATGTAAATAAAAAAATACTTATAACCTTGAACAAAGTACATAATTTTGAATTAATTAAACAATTTTAATCACATTTTGTTACAATGTACACAAAGGGCTTGATTCATATTATTTTCTTGAACTGTATATGATATTAAATAGTAAATTTGTATTTAAATGTAAACTTTTTTGACTCTAAAATCGTTTGAAGCAAAATGGTCTGATTCTTATATGAGTTGTATTTTTCAAGATTCAAAGAATTTATTTGCATAACAAAAATGTGCAGAAAAAAGTAAAGGGGCTCAAGTCTTACTTATTTCAACTGTAAGACAATCAAACTATAAATAAAGAATATAAGATTAAAACATTACTAAGTGAGTTGTTTTATCTTGATATTGTTGTGATTAGGCGATATCATGCATCCCATTCAAAATTAATGTAATGAAACTAAGAGACACAACATACTCTATCATGGGATGTATCTTGCTTTAAGTTTTTATATTTTTTTTTCTCACCAGCAATGCCCAGATTGGCTAATAATTTTGTTTTTACCATTAATCCTCCCTTCGTTACATAGCGTCACGTTACCAACTAGTTATCAATCGTAACCGACTCAAAAGAATCCGCTTTAACTCCATGACAACGCAAACGCTTTATTTCTCGGCCATAGACACTTACGACATTTATCCGATTTGTCTCATCCGACAGTTTCTTTTAGTAGCGACACGTGCTAAAAGACAAATTAGGGCTATTAATTGGAAATAAAAGAAATAATTGGAAATAGACGAAATAAACGAAAGAATGTGACATTCAAAGAAGGATAACAAATTGCTATGTCTGTTATTGTGTTGGTTGACTATAAATGTGCTTTTCGGGTGATAGAAGATGTTGGTTGTTATGGAGTAATGTTCATGTCGCAACCCTGAGCAACATTAATCGCTAAGAAATCACTTTGACCTTGAGTTATTTTCAATGCGGTGATTTAAACCCGACTAGATGTCCTCCGACGTGGAGTGGACGTTCACATTTTCACACATAAATAGTATCTTCGTGGACGTTTCAATAATGTTGCGCCAAACCCGGACGTATGAAAATGTCCATCCTACGTCGGGCCGTAAAATGGAGTCTTGAAATAGTTCATATGGACCCCAAAATTACACTTGTTATTGACGTCAAATGCAAAAACGTCTAAAGCACAACCATTGCCGAGTTGTTTTGTTTACGTTTTTGACAACTATCACCAAGTATGCTGATTTATAAGTTGTACATGTTTTATATAATAAAATGTACCAAACAGTCAAATGTATATTTACCTGTGTTCTATAGAATAACTATAACTATGATTGCATAATATATATTTCAAAACATGCATAACACACATAAAATATTTATTGATAACACCATGTTACAAATTGGCACCTCAAAAATTATACATGAAAGTCAAAGTGTGTTTTTATATGATTTGGCCTGCTGAACACGAATCCGAAGTCCATTTTATTCCATCACGTCACAATTTTTTGTAATTTGCATTTTTAAATTTGGATTTTTTTCACCATTTTTGTCAAAATGTACTCAAATTTGGTGAATATTCTAAAAGATTTGAAATGAACTCTATATGAATGTTTAAACACTATATTGACTAAAAAATATATAACTCATCTAAAAAATACAAAATAATATATTCTGATAACTTCTTTAACAGAGGGGTACCCTAGGCAGCGTCATAAAAAAAAAAGGAAAATATATTAAATATTTTCGTTGAACAATCGGGCAAACTATAGTCTTAATACGATAATGCGATTAATATTCTCCATAATAATGCCTGGACCTGTGGTATTACCATGTAAATTATAAAATTTAAGCTCATAATCTTAAGGAACGCGCGGCCCGTTTAAGTCCATACGAAATACATACCTCTAGTGTTTTTAAATATAACGATTTCCACAAATGCATTTTCTATCGTTTTATTGTATAAATGTTAATTATGATCAGACCAAAGTAAAAATTGACATTAATGTTTATGTTTCTTACGAAATTATGTAGACCTGAACATGAGCTTTACGATAGTCTGAACTCCCGGTTGCTTTTTGTGTGTAAAAAATATGTAAAAATATGAAAATCGTATAAGAATGAACCAAAATCTATATTTCTCAACACTTTGATTAAAGTTTTAGGGATATTCAGACATAAACTCACTGAAATTTGTATCAATAACTATTTTTGGGGAAAAATATTTTTCTTTGAGATTTTTATATGTTTCACTATTTTTTTCTTAGTTGAAGATGTTATTCGAAGTAAAAAACCTCTTTGTTGGATAGATTATGAAACATTAAAGCAAAAAGTTTAAAATTAGAGTAGGTTTACATTGTGATTGTTAAAAATATCATAAATTATTATGTCAGAACCATAGAAATTCGTCAAAAATACCAATATTGAAAAATCGATTTTACAGAAAAACGGGACGTGATAGAACAATTTTAAGTTCAGATTCATAATCAGCGTGGTCGAATTTATAAAGTAGGCACAATTTCATTCATGTATATTTTTGAGTGCAACACAGTGTAAGTATCACCACATTATATAACCTATGATGATCAAAATGAAAATGCGCCACTGTACTTAATAGATCTAACACGTTTTTTTTTAATTTCCATTTTAAGAACCATCAACTTACTAAACATAGTTCAAGATAATTATATGTACAATCTAAAACATAAACATTTCACTTGCTCCGGAAAAAAACAACCACAAAAGCTCAAACTACATGTTACACCTTAGAAATTAAAATTCACATTTTCGTAAAAATGTAGTATGAAATCCCTTTGTTCACTCAAAACGCGCCAAATATTTTAATATTTTAATTTCGGGAAAACTAGATTGTTATATGTAATATTTGTTATTTCCTAAAACACTATACACTTGCTCCAAATTGGTCTTGCATTATGTCAATGATCCCCATTTATACTCGGGGGTATCACCTCCGAAATTGAGAATCTTAGTCTTGCTGACAGGTTTGTGATGGATAGGCCTAATCTCCGCTATGGACTATGAAGCCGGTTTTCGTCATTTGGGCACCGCATTGGCTTAGAGTGACCCCAGCTTGCGTTTTTGCCATTGACAGCTAATTATGGGCTCATATTAGAATCGGGTACAAAAACAAGCGTTTTCGTGATTATTTTTTGTTAAAGTTTTGTTTATGAATTCTACACTAAATAAAATAGGGGTCCATTTTTTTTTATAAATCCAAACTGCAATATATCTTACAGTAAAGTGTTCCGATAATGTACTAAATCTGATATATCTAGACACAAGCCGCTTTATTGATGTTAGGGTCTGGATTCAAAATGCCGAATAATGTTCGAAAACTTATCCAGAAATACAGTAAAATGTTCCGATAATGTACTAAATGTGATATATCTAGACATAAGCCGCTTTATTGATGTAAGAGTCTGGATGCAAAATGCCGAATAGTATTCGAAAACTTATCCAGAAATACAGACTTCCTAAATGGCACAATGCAAAACCATAAAAAAACGATGTCACAACATTTGCCAACCCTATTAAGTATATCAACCTCCCGTTTATGGCTTTTACTGCTCGATCAAATCCGATCAGGGCTTACAGTAAATCACTCGAAGGACTAATCTGTGTTTGCCCCTTGACACTACTAATGCCCAACCCGTCCCCCGTTCTGGCAGTTGAAGGATTCCGTGCATTGATAATTTTTATAGCTTTGCTGTTTCGAGAAAGAAAACGATTCAGAAAATTGTATATGCACTGTGAATCTCGAATTGCAATTGGTTTGATATGACTTGCTTATCTTTGAACTAGCATATTTAAGGTTTTGTTATAGTCCAGTAAAACAATACAGTGCGAATTCCGGTTTTATTTTTAAGCCACATCAACTTGCAGCTTTAGACCGCTTTCGGTTCGATCACATTCGCTCGATACTTACAGAGAATCACACAAAGAATACTCCACTTCCATTTAACTTTAAACCCAGCACCCTATCCCTACCCCCCCCCCCCCC
>LQRL01005122.1:0-12320 GCA_001703475.1 Hydroides elegans
CATTTATATACCCGTATAAGCCTATTTTTTCATTTTTTATATGTGAATCGACACCTCAAGAAGATCGTAGATATGCACCCTATGAGTGCCCTCTAGTTTTCTATTCTGCTTATCTACCCTGACAATAATAGCTTTATGGGGATTTAGTCACACTCGGCAAAAATGAGTTGAAGTTGTGCTGAGTAGATAAAGGAAAACAAAATTTCGAATGCTTTTTAGACGTAAGACAGCATCAGATCTTACAATGGCTAGTATTTTATGAAGTAAACATATTCAACAATTGCCAATTAGTTCACCTGAAGTTGGCATGTGGCGTGAGACTGTGCAGTTTCTTCTCGAGCTGCACAAGCCACTGTGGCGCCAGATGGACGTTCTTGAGCATCACCCAGCGACCCGATTTGGTCGCCGAGTTGATGGCCTTGTTCGCTTGGTTGAAGCCCTCAGCAGAACCTGGACAATGTTTGAATAAGCTATATTTAGTTTGCATTCATATATTGAGTGAAGAGATTAATTACATTTTATGTCGTTACATGTATAGGCCTATGTACCATCTCAAATTTCTACAAAAGCAGGATAGAGTTTTAGCCATGATCAGACCTTGCTCTGAGTCGATATAAACAGAGAGGAAAAATATCAAACATAATACATTCAACGAGACTTAAGTTGCTTTTCTACTCGCTCTCAGACAAGGCTACCGGACGGAACAATTGCATTGAAAATATTCGTTTATAAAACATACATACCAATAGCAATAGAGGTGATTTGCATATTGAGTTCTGCGGCAAGATCATCAACGCGTCCACTGGCGTCGTAGCCGGGCACGCTGCACATAAGGATTGGCGTCTGCGCCTTGATCTCGTAGTCCACGATCTGAGCCAGGTTCATCACCTGCGAGCGAGAGGTACAGATAAGTTATAAGTTTGAAGTTCGGTTCTCACCTTGAGTCAAGCAACACCGTCACTGTGTTGTTGCTGAAAAGAGTTGCAAGACTTTTGTTGAGTAGCTTTTTATGCAACTTTTGAGGATATCGTGTGGTGTAACAGTCCGAAATACAGGCCGAATTCGATAATTCAAGGAAGTTGTTTCTTATCCATAAACTTATTTGAATGTCAACTGTTGTTGACCCCGATTTTAAAAGACCACAAACTTTTCACTCTTTTTTACAGCGAAACGAAACGCAAATAATGCTTGCACACCCACACATATACAATGTAGGCATAAATACATTCTTTGAGCAACGAGTAACAAATCCTATCCCAGTACCAATAAAATCCCCTTACCTTCTCTGCACTATGCAAGAACTCCGCCCCCATGGCGGCCACCACAAACTGATGAGCGGCAGCAAGCATGCGATCCGGCCTAAATGTCTGGATCACCAGGAGACGGTGTACGGCCATGCCTACGGGCGTCAAGGGTTTGCTTGATTCCCAGACCATGGGACAACTCTGCTCGGCGGCACCGGTGTCCAACCAGGTGGTGAAGTCCTGTGAGGGATAAACAAGTTGATTAAATGTAGCGATTTAATACCAAAATAAGGTTTAAACGGGGCATTTATTGTCAAAGAATAGATATTGACGTTGTGCTTCCTCCGACCATGTTCCAAACAGGTGGAGAGCAATCGAACATCAGTTGTAACTGAAGTATGAGAACGTGATACTCTAAGCACAGTTTAACTTTACCTAAACCACAATTTTTAGTGGTTGCTTTTCAATGAAAGGCATCGATTTTATGTTCTACTACGAAATGATTTGTACCACCGAAAACATAGAAAGGAATAACAGTTTTCAATAGTCAAATAGACAATGGCTACATCAAACACTCACGACATTGTTCTGCACGAGTTTGGCGATGTTCTTAAAGGCAGGCAGCTTAGCCAGCCTCTGCATCCTTTCCACTTGGCCTGGTGTGAGGCCTGGGATCGATGGAGGTCGCTCGGTGAGGATGCCTTCCATGCCACGCAGCATGTGGTTGAACTCCATGTCGTAGGCAGATTCACTGTATGTGTAAATCAAACAACAAATGTGATGAAGGCCTTTCTCACGCATAGAACTGGGTATACAAGTACTAGGCTTTTTACCATCGATATATAAACAAAATGAGAAATCAAACTCAGGGCAAAGGCTAACACCAAGCTGTAATTTATTTTGGTGAATGAAAATGTTTGTGATGTTTTAAATCTTAACTTTACTTATAATTGAGGCGTAACATGAGCCCAATCATGTTGAAATAGATTTTTTAATGAATTCAACAGACTTTATACACATTACAAACTAAAAACATAAATGATCTAAATAGCTGGTTTCAATATACACTCTATCAAACAAACACTTACGTCGATCCCAGCTTCAAATGGATCCTCGTCAGCAACACAGCGAACGTGATCGTATCTTTGTACAACATGCCACGTGACACGCGATTGTACGAGATTTGGAACAGGTCTTCCGTAATGACCTTGAGCCGCTGGGCGTGGTCACGTTTGTCTTTCAAGTTGGGATTATCGTTCAAGATGGCGCTGAAGATGTCGAGGAAGAATTGCAGCGAGAACTGGTACAGGAAGTGCACCTGTCACAGGGAAAAATAAAATAGTGTTGATAATGTTTTATTCATCGAAGGTTTGAGTAGATATGAACATATTTATACATTTGGAATCTATTTTTGGCGTATTTAATGTATCATTCTTATTGATGGAGATGCTTTGAAGACAGAAGTTGATAAAGTTTCCAACAGTGAATTACGACTTATACATGGTGAAGATTTTACTGTGTTTTCTTAAAGACATTCTCATAAGTAATATTAAATTGCATCTATATTAACATGTCGGTGTCTTCCAATGCTCAGTTACTACCACCCACCTGGTTGAGTGCCTCCATGAGGAAGTAGATGCTGCTGCAAGACTGCGCCAGGGGCACGTACTGTTGCGACACCCGCTCTACTTCGGCCATCACTACGTCCGTCTCCTCAACCTTTATCATAATGAAGGATGTATGAATGATAATTGGTTTTATTAGAATTATTAGAATTTTATTAGAAGGACACGGACAAATTATTGATATAGCGGTTATCTAAGGGAAGATTCTTGTAATTTGCATCAAACAAAACGCCAACACATATGAAACGTCCTTATCGTAGGTACGACCTATATACATTGTATAAGACGAGAAATAAGTAGATTTTGGGTTGAATCGAAACAATTTAACACCCAGCAGAAATGTTCTTACAATATGTTATTCCTTTATTCATGCATCTACGTGTATATGAACTCGCTACATCTCTGAACATTTCACCATCCAAACAATACCTTGTGGGCGATATCAGCAGCCTCTTTCTTGAGTTTCTCTAGGTGTGTAATGATGCTGTCATCATCCAGAATACGACCTTTCACGTCGTTCAAAGCATCCAACAGCGACTTCTCAAGGTAACGCAATCTCTGCTGGTACTCGCCTGAGGTACAACATTAAATGAATTAGGTTTTTGTCTCGAGTTAGTTTTTTTTTTGCACATCCTGAAAAGATGAGCTTGTACTTGCGCGTTATCTATTTTCTAGATGTTAAAGAAATATGGATTGTCTAATTCTTTGTGTCTTGATTTAGTAGCCAAACAAAATGTATTTATCAAAAGGTTTTTTTTGCAGGTTGTACATGTAAATTTGCCTTTTTGTTTATGGTTTCTGGTTTTATGATTTGAATGCTATGTAATCCCTCTTTTACTTTAACGTCTTAACAATGTTCCGCATTCAGAATGTTTCACATTTTATACCTTGCAACTTGAGTAGATCCGATCGCCTCTCATCCACATCTGGCCTCTCCGCCTTGAGCACTTGGTTGAGACACTGGCTCTGCAGCGAGCTACGAGTGACCGTGAAGTTGACGAAGGTCACGCGAGAGCAAAGGTCAGGCGCGAACTCGACCTATCGATAGTATAAGTAAATATAGTGTGGGTTGCTATAGTCAAACTGATCAAAACATATCTAACCATTAATGAGAAAAAGTTAGGTTTATTTCAAAAGCGTCTTATTTAACCAGATTTCTAACCATAACTTTGCTCATGAATAGCATTCTTTTAGTGATATTAGAAGACATTTAGTTTCCATTCAAAAGGGGATATGTCGCCCACAGGAACATAAAGATTAAATGAATTCATTGTCTTGACCTCTTCATTGCTTACATTTCATTTTTTTATTTCATTTTCTGCTTCAATTACAATTGTTTCAATGAAGCAAACGCAAATCAGCATCCCATACAACTCATGAAACCACTACTCAATATACTCACCGTAGGATCCCTCGTGGACAAGAAGATAGTGAATGAAGGCGACAAATCGATATCCTGGTCTCCCAGCGTTATGAGCACTCGACCGCCCGTGCGCCTTAATTCGCGGTTAAGCACAGGGTTGAGAATGGGGTCGTAGTTCTCGACGTCCTGCACCAAGAGGGGGTTGCCGAATCGCAGTGCGCTCTCCAGGTTCTTGCGGAACGCGTCGTCAAGGAAACTGATAAGGAAACAGGGTTTGAAATGAAATTATTGCACATTTGTTATACTTTTAAGTGTCATGTTATGATAATTCGATCACTTTTAGGTCACCACTAAGTGCTCCTTTTTTGGTTTGATCTGGACCTTAATTATTTAAACACAAAAGGAACATATTCAAACACGAATTACACGAATCGATAGTTCATGAAACTAACCACGTGTTAACGCATAAATTCATCGCCCCTTATTCACTTGATTATATAGATTGAATTGTGTAGCAACATGTGCCTAACCAAGCCCAAAATATTAGTTATGGCCTATATCACAATTTGAGTACCTAGGCCGAACCACCACTTTTTACTCTATGTATGCCTTACCTAGTCTTGGTAATCTTCCTATCCTTGTACTCATTCATAATGAACTCGATCGCTTGGCCCGATGGGTCAATGATGAGCGGGTAGCGGTTGAAGCGCTTGATCATGATCGCATTCTCCACACACATGTCTACCCCAAAATATGTTAAATTTTTTCACCTACCTCGTCTTGGTGATCTTCCTATCCTTGTACTCATTCATAATGAACTCGATCGCTTGGCCCGATGGGTCGATGATGAGCGGGTAGCGGTTGAAGCGCTTGATCATGATCGCATTCTCCACACACATGTCTACCCCAAAATATGTTAAATTTTTTCACCTACCTCGTCTTGGTGATCTTCCTATCCTTGTACTCGTTCATAATGAACTCTGTCGCCTGGCCAGACGGGTCGATGATGAGCGGGTAGCGGTTGAAGCGCTTGATCATGATCGCATTCTCCACGCAAAGGTCGTCCGTAGGCAACTCGTTGGCTTGCCACTTAAGGCGGTCGTCCGCATCCGAGAGGTACTACGAGGAGAAACGGACATTTATGGGAAGGCGTGCTATTTGTTTAGATAGTTTATTTGGATGGGGTAATATTTAGAATATCTTTTGGAGAAACAGAGAAGATACTTTGCATACTGTTTCAAGTTGTTTGGTAGAACGCCGCTAAACGGAGGTACTGGAAACAAACGAAAATTGTTTGTGGTTTCATTCATAATCTATTTTGGCTTGTCAAATTATATAGGCATTGCGTTAAATCTCATTATTTTTTCCCAAAAGCGATAACAAAACACAACATTAAAGGTTTAGCGGGGCTAAGGTATTAACGCATTTTTTTGCAGTTTTCAAAACAAAAGTTCGAAGGACTGATATAAAACCTTGATAGCATTGCATTTACCTCGATCCTGGCGAGGTCCTGCTTGAAGAGGATGTTGGCGGCCTGCATGTGGTTGATCCACGTGGTGAACAGGTGCTGGCGCATGTGCTGGTCGAAGTAACCTGGTTATCATACGAACAAACGTGTTAATTTAATATTTTTTTTTCGGAGTAGTCAACGGTTGGAGAAGAGACGGTACAGAATTAATAGATATAGTCTATGTGCATGAAAGCAAAACAATAAAATGTAATCAGTGTCAGTTAACTAATGGTTGATCTTCTAGAATATTACTAAACAGCGAAACCATTAAGAAATTTATTGAACTTGTTTAATTTAATTCATAAATCTTTATATCAATATCATCTCAATGTCAGCCAACTGTTGATTGATATTTATTTATTTAATGCACTACATTCTTTATCGTGTATCACAATTAAGACTAGGCAATATATTATTTTTACCTGCATAAGCCATGAAAGCGGAAGTGACAAGCACATCGCCCACGATTGTGGACATTTGCGCCTTGAATGTCTCGCTTCCTGCCTCCCAACGCTCCTTCTCACCGCCAAGGCTCTTCAGCAGTGACACGCTACGCTCCACCTGTGCGAGGTAGAGAATTAAATTATGATAGATGATGTAGTTTATTTGAGAAGAACTGCCTTATTGTAAATCATATCAAAATTAGATATTATTATACTAGTTGATATTCAGTTTACCGTGGTAAATCAACATTCAATCAGTTTTACCAATGTGACTGCTTCCATATTCAGAATAAAAATATATAACTAAATGATAAAACAGAAAATCATATTCGCTTTTGCAATCAGGGTCATATAAAACGTAACTTAGCGGACAAAAGCGTTTCAAATATTCACGGAACACAGATAAGCCCTACTATAACTCCTTTCATCCTTTCTCAATCCAATTTTTTTACCTTAGCCTCGACATTGGCCAGATCCGTCTTGATAGCCTGTGCCTGGCTGATGAGTACTGCATACTCTTCCTTGTATTTAGCAATACTCCTCTCGAGCTCGGCAATGACGTTCTGCACTTCGGCGTACTTGTGCTTGTTCTCTACAGTGTCGTTTTCTAGAGAGCGCAATTCGTTGCGCAAGGGTTCGATGCGGTTCAGCATGTCGCTGTAGTTCACCTAGTGGATGAAACAGTTTCAATCAATCAAATGAAAGGACCATAATGTGTAATTGTGTGTGTTTGAAAACACATTTCCAAATCGATGGACTGATTCAACATTTGGTTGTGATTTATATGACGTTCAGAGTAAAAGCAAGGTGGGTGAAGTTTGTATTATTACGATCACGTTTTTCAGCAAAACTTTTAATTAAAAAAACCTTAGCGGTTAAGTAAATTAAGTAAATTCCTATCTATTTACTTTGCAGGATGTTGCCTTATTTCAAATTGTCGCTCACATATCAAGGAGTTATTGAGGCATAGATTCTAGCATTTGAATAAAGATTATGTCGTGGTCACATCTACCTGCGCAATGGCCCATTTCACCATAGGTCCGCAAGCCTGCGAGGCGCGGTTGACTTTCTCGAAGTTGTAGTCGGGGTTGTTCAAGTACTTGCTGATCATCTTCTGGCGAATGTCGTCGCTATATGGGGAAATATATAAACTGTTAAAACAATATGCCATTGTGCACACTTTTTATAAATAATCCTAAAAAGTCTTAATTCTACTTTGCATTTGAAGCTAATTCATTCGGTTTGACTGCTTTATTACTATTTGTTAAGTGTAATAATTCAAGTAAAATGGACGATTGCCTAATCTGGCTTAAATGTCAAAGATTATCAATGAATAACCATTTCGCATTATTAGTATTATCTTAAAATGCATCAGTTATCTTTTGATCATTATTTTCTAACGATTTAGTTACCAGTAGGCTTAAGTCAAGACATTTGAAGTAATTAATAACTACATCTTTGATAATATCATTTACTTAAAGCAGTAACTGTGTGGCGATATCTATCATATGATTAGCTATTATTTGATTTAAGCATTTTGTCGTTTGGATAACCAAACATAACTCAATGACATGTTGACATAATTGTTGCATTACAACACAAAACAGACAATACAAAACAAAATAGATGAAACTTATTTTTTTACGATTAGTAAAAATATCCAAAGCTTTTGTAAAATCAAGAAAATATAACACAAATTTCCGTTTGATGGTAATAGAGATACGGAATTGCAAGGAATTACATGCAATTGAAACGAATCATCAAAGTACAAATAATGGTAAAAATGAGGCAATAGTTTTGGTCATTAATAAGGTAAAATTACGATTTGTTTATTTACAATGGAAATAAGTTGCAAAATTATCGCAAAAGTGAATATAGGATTATGAAATCGTATAATTATATTGTTAAATGTATGTCCTCGATATTCGATATGGAAGACCTATGTTAAGATTTTGGGGCATTTTCGACACCGAAAATTTAAACGGCGCCTACCGGCAAATTCCTTATTCTACATGCAAACTCACGATATATCATCAGTGACAAAATTGACGATTGTGCCGATAAAATTCTCGCGTACGATGACGCCGCGAATCTTTTTCCAGTCCTCCGCATTCTCGCCCAACAGTAGACAGATGGACTCGAGCGCCAGTTTGACGGCGGCCGGGGGCGTGGGCATGGATCGTACCTCGACCAGGTGCTGTTTCTTGATTGACTTCACCGCTGGTTATTGTTGGTTGGGAGATAAGGAAATAAGGGTAGATATAGAATAAAGAAGCTGGGAGGTTTTTGTTTTGTACAGGGGTTGGAGGGTCGGAGTAGAAGAAGGTTGAATGAAAATGGTTTCAAAATGAAATCATCCCGATCGACCAAAATAATATACTGGTCGAATCACTTATTTTGGCAAAACAAAAATGATTTGAGGCGTAAGTGAAAATAAAGAGGTTAATGGGAGATATTGTAATCATTCAAAAAGTGTTGCTATATGTTACGGTGCATATCTCAACACAACACAACACACATAATTATCACAAAACAACACATCGGTGCATGCATCCAAAATATATAAATCATATCATAGCAATATTCTTCTGAAACTAAAATAAGCATTATTAATAAATCATAAATAAATATGAAGAAAGTCTAGGTTTTCTGAAACAAAAATAACAGGCAACGAAAGAAGCTTTATTTCAGTGGAGCTGAAAAAGTATGAATATTTCAAATCAATATTATGTCAATCAATCTATGTTACAATCTGTTAAATAATCTATGAAGCTGTTAGTGTTTGAGGATTGCGTCTTATTGCTAGAAATTAATTAAAATTTGTTAGAATACAAAACTACTGGAATTCTGTAATCAGATTATCCTTTTTCTAAAACTCGCTATTTCATCTAGTTGCTCATATTACACAATCACACAATAAATCAAGACTACCAATGAAGAAATTTTCCGTTTGACACAGCAATCATTTATTACGAACGAAAAAAGGAGTAAAAACTAATTTTTGCTTAATTTTGAATGATAGAATTTTCACATTTTAACACTAAATAGATTTGTTTGCCATGAAATATATGATTGTTATATCGGAAAAGCATCATCATTGTTTCAAAACTGGTAGTCAAAATTAATTATCGTTCACCGACTGCTTATTCTTTTACAACAAGCAATTATCGCACACACAAACTCATACGCTTTTGCGCTTGGTTACATTAACTCGCAATTTAAATATCTTGAGTTCGATTTTCACCTTTTTTTTTCACTATAAAACTCACAGTGAGCGATGTTTAATGTATTTTCAAAATATAACAAAGAGGAAACATTGAAAATCGATTCACGGCAATTGAAATTCCTCGGTTAATGAAACCACTCCCTAACGATAATACAAGACACAATGTATACACTTTCGCACCATAACTTACTGCATGCATTCAGTATCGAAATTGACAATGGATGAAATGAAATTCTCGCGCATGATAACACCGCGCATGGCTTTCCAGTCCAACTCGTCTTCGCCCAGAATATCACAGATCGACTCGACCGCCATTTTGACGTCTTGCGGAGGGCGAACGAGCGTTCGAATCTCAACTAGCTGCTGGCGCTTGATGCCTTTGACGGCTGCAAAACGGTGGCGAATCGAAGATATGGTTGAGTTTTTGTGGCTGAGTTAAGTACTTAATCAAATTCATGGTCGCTTCATAGTTGAATGACTTCAACGTTGACTGGGCATTTTGGTGTGACAAGATATGTTAACACGACATCATATTATGTGAGCACACGTGAGGATTCTTGATGTTGTGAATTTTAATCATTGACAGTGCTTTGAGAATAGCATCATGTGGTTATTTAAACACATTGAATATTTGTTAGCTGGATAAATGCTCCAATATTGAATTATGACGTGACTGTGACATTAATCTTGATATTCATTTAAACAAATTGAATCCTTGTCAGGCACGGGTATCTGAAAGAAATTACCAAAATAATCCCTTAAAATGAATAAATTAACAAATTAAAGAAAATGGTACAAATTCAAATATACCATGCAATGCATACAAAATACATGTGGGGACATCGAAAGCACATTTATAATAGCTGCAGACCTGTTGGATAAAAACAAAACTGAAAATGAATAAATACATCAACATACAAATACAACACCAAAAGAAAATGTGCCACCGCTATATAGGCGAATATAAGAAAATGAAATACATCGACACAGGAATAACCGAATACCCTCTTCTCCGGGCCACCACATAAAAACTTACGATATATTTTCCGTATCGAAACTAACGATACTGGGAATGAAGTTATCGCGCATGATAATTTGGCGCATGGTTTTCCAATCGACATTTTTCTCGCCCAACAATGTGCAGATAGCCTCGATGGACATTTTGACGAGTTCCGGGGGATTGTGCAGGGCTCGTACCTCGACCAAGTGTTGTTTCTTGATACCTTTCACCGCTGCATTTGAGAGTGTGTTAAGATTGAGAAATGTGTATAATTGAAATAGAAATGTAGGCTAATAATAAATTGAAAGTTTACATGCAATGAGTACCAACAGTGTTCTAGGCGTTTCAAATTCTTTACCTGTATTTTAGAATGTGTCATAAGAACACAATTTCGTTGCTATGTTAGACACATTTTTTGAACAGATTTCAAAAGCCAAAGTTTTTTTTTATTGCGCGGAAGTCAACGTTTTTTTTTTCATGGAAGCCTCCGTATAGCTCTAGGCCCATATTAAATTTGCCAGAGGATTGAAAAAAAAAACTTTTATTGCATTCGTTTTTTTGAGTTCTACATTAGTTTTGGAATAATTTCATTAACGGTTAACCACAATGTAAACTATATCATTCAACCCTTTGATAAATTCCAGTGTCATGTGATCCAAGATGCAGCTTCGAAACGATGATTTATTCAAAACAGCAAAATGTCCCTGAAAAAGAACATGCAAACATCTTCCAAACAGACCAATCGTTTTAAAGATGCAAACACCGCAACAAAAATAGAGAAACCCATTAACAGGCGAATCAAGGTGCACATGTAACAAAGCAGTAGTTTGCGATTCAACAATATAACATGGCTCCATTTTCATAATCAACAGGTTGTGCTGGAAATAATCATGGCTAGGGTATGGGAATGCGTTGATCATTTAGGGAAAATAACTGCAAAACTGCACAAATCAGCTTTATTCACAATGCAGTCATCACAGCTTCCTTTCTACAAACAACTTACTCAATAAATTCAGTATCAAAGTTGATAATGGTGGGAATGAAGTTTTCGCGCATGAGCACTTGTCTCAGCACTTTCCAATCCGATTCACTTTCGCCCATTAAGGTGCAAATGGATTCGACCGCCATCTTGACTGCTGGAGGTGGGTTCGGCAAACGTCGAATCTCTTGCAGGTGCTCCCGCTTTATGCCCTTTACGGCTGGTATTAATATGGACACGTATATAAACCAATATTCAACCCAATTTTGAGTATTAAACGCATAATAACCTAAATTGAGTTGACATACATGTATAGGCCTACAGAGGGACTAAGCTACATGTAATACCAAACAGTCCTGGCCCATGTAGATACTTAATAGCTGTATAGCATGTATATCATATATCAACTTGAACTTGCTAGCCTTTTTTATTACTTTTTCTTATTTTAACACGAATGAAAATTTAATAAGACCCGTAAGCAATTTAACCAATTCAACACTTCCAGTGATGTGATTACTGTATTCGTCGACAAACCATGTGATCTTATCTAACGGTATAACTCTTGATTACCTTGCTGTGCCTCGATGACAGCGGGCTCGACCTGCGACAGATCGGCGTTGACACTCGTCTTCTTGAGCGCAATCACCTTGTTCTGTTCCTCAAGCGCCTGCTGGATTTCTTGCGATGTCACCTTCTTGCGCTCGGCCTCCTGCTGGTCTTTGACCTTAGGACGATAATATATAGAATGTGAAAAGGCTATACAAGTGCTTATATTTTAGTGGTATACATGTATAATCAGAACTAGAAGGTCAGTGACCTTGGATCCCCCGTGAACTTCAACAATGCGTATATGCAGGATGGTCAGGTTTTACTAAAATTAACTTTGGAAATGATCTTATATCATCACCCACATTTCCTCATCTGAACTTT